>SSSI01010216.1:0-14439 GCA_004796505.1 Oryzaephilus surinamensis
AAAAAAATAAACAGGAGCGCATGTTACCTAACAAATATTTATATTATATAAAATGAACAATAACTCATTTTCTTTGAGTCTAATTTAGTTTTTGCAATTAACAGGAAATTTTTTTTTAATATGATAATTTCTTAGACGTCATATCTATGAATTAAATTCGTTAATCTTTTTCCGAGTTCGTCCGGAAAACTTTTTAATTAAAGAATGATTGTAAAAGTTACAACACAGAGTTATTTATTTTGTTTCCATTTTTTTTTTTTGTAAAAATGTTTTTATTCGATATTTTTTTCAAAGTTTTTCATATAACACGAATTATGCCAACATTAACTTTACCATCTAATTTTTTTTCTTTGGAATGGTGTTATATAAAGGTCTGTCGAGGATATAAAATTACAACAACCCTCTCAGCGAGTATACGTATATAAATTTATATATAGTCGTCCCAAAGATAAAATAAAATTACAACTTTGACTCTTTAAGAAGCCTAATCGGTTTTCCAGCCCCCTGCAATAAAGTAGTACTATTTAAATTGCCAGGTCCGTAGTATGAATTTTATATTTATTTGTCATGAATTTACTTTTCAATCTAATGATATTATTAGGTGTGATAATGATATTATACGAAGAGACCTTGTTTTAATTTTTCACAATGTTTAATTGTATGTATTATAAATATATTTATTAAAACCATAACATTCATAAAGAATGAGTCGATTCTATCAATGTCTTATTATTCCAAATACGGGCCTGGGCAACTATGGGCCCAGGTACAAAAATAAGGGACAGTAGTACGGGTACCTCAATAAATGGTCTATTGTTATATTATTAGGATTATTGGAGTTAACTATCAGTAAAGGCCATAATTTTATTTTATCTTTGGGACGACTATACCTACGAATATTTACAAGTGTTATATTTATTTTCAGTCAAATATGATGCTAACATTTTCCACTTGCCTGATTCTGTATTTCATTAGAATTCCATAAATAAAACAAATTAACTCATATATAGTATTGTTAATCATTAGAATTGTATTTTGCATAATTAATTGTCGTAGATTTGAAACAGCAAACACAAATAGCCTTTCAGATAATTTTCTAGGGAATAAGTAAAGTTTTGGTCTAACCAAACATCTAACTGTCCTACTGTGGTAATTGTGGAATATACTAGCCTTTAAGCCAAAGTTACTACCTACAATATACCCATAGTGTTAACACCCATTCTCTAAATGTAATAAACAAGGATATTATCATTTTATTACAACAAGAAAGAAAAAAAAAGACAAATTTCCTTTCTAATAACTTGCTACTTTTATTACAACTGTATGTACAACTCTAATTTAATAACAATAAAGAGAGGAAAAAACGAGCATCATACTTGATGAAATTTATTAATTAACTGTTAAATCAGATAACATATGTTTGCAATTTATTCATTTATAAAGGTACGTCATTATAATGTGTAAGTTGCTTTTGACGCACATACACGTACACACGTACTTGTCTTATACACCAAGAATATTACATTTGCTTGTTACAACAAGAAGCAGATTTCTCTTTGGTTAGATTTCGTGTATTTATAATAAAGCATGTTAATCCGTTGTTGAGAAGAACACTTTATTATAATAGTAACGTGCTGTCTACGCTTCTATTCTATTCTCTAATACACACAGAGAGAAGAAAGACTCTTTACTTGTATATATCCTTTAGGAAATCTTCCAACGAGAGTTTTACTTGAGCTTATTTTGTGGTTCAATACACAGTACAATTAGTATAAATTATATTACATATTCTTATACAAATTTACGTTCATACAATTAAACAAATTGGAACTGGATTAAATTAAAACTAAATTGTAATCTTGTGAATTGAAACACAATTTCTTATTAGTCTTAAATTATTTAATTTTGTTTTTTTTTTCAAGTAGTTTAAAAACATTTTACAAATTATCAAATTACGTAATACTATTAAATAATCCTTCTCTCATGTATTTAGTTGTATATTATTTGTGATTTTTAAGTAAAGACCAAAGCACTGTTTTTAATTCAACAATTAGAGTGTTTTCAACTTACAGTGGATTATAAAAACATTATTAATACCTTTTAAAAATGAGCAAAAATAGAATTATAAAGCTATTACTTTATAAATGACATTAAAAGTTATTAAATTAAGCGTGTGTCATTGGTAATAAAATGTTCAGTGTAAAATCTTTTAAAAATGTAATAATATCCAATAAAAGGACATATAATAGTAGCTTCTATTTAATGTCAAATGATACGTATATATATAAAAAAAAAGAAAACGGAGGATGGTTTCGGAAAAGGTCTACTGCTACAACTGCAGCAGCAAGATGTATATATAGAAAGAAAGTAAAAAGATTTAAAGCTCACATATCGGGATGCTGGAGGCGGCCTGCTGACTCAAGCAATACGCCTTTACACCCCCAGATAAGAAGAAAGTGTGTCGTTCTATATAGTTTTTCCATGTAACTTACTATCTTTCTCTTCAGAAAAGCTTTAAATACATTTAACGTTGTCGAATTACGTGCAGAAAGTTCAAACAAAACTCGGTATAATTTCTAAAAGCTTGTCTTGAAAATTGCTTATGTTAACGATTTTACTCCAATACCTGACATGGATTTATTAAAGGATGTTTAATAATGTACAACGGATAAACATAGCTAAAAATATATACATTCATCTTTTTAATCGAAAATTTATGTATTATAATGTTTTTGTTTAAAAATATATATAATATTGGATATTTAATTATTTACTACTAAAATTTGAAAAGCTCGCTTTAATGTGACGTTTTAAAGAAAAATAAATAAAATGTACGTATATTATGATTAAATAATGTGGGTATACATGAAGAAGTGCTCTTAGATATAGAAAATTTAAAAGATATTTTAATTTTATTTTACGTTATTATCTTGTAGATTGATTATAAATTTTAATATAAAAATTTTTCTGATTAGTTTTAAAATACAAGTACTTATATATGGCAAACTTAAATAAATTGGAGAGCACCAGCTGCAGATTTACAAGTTAAATTATTTTTATGCATATTTCGGTTTAATATTAGCAATTTTCATGTTAACACTAAACATGACATTATTTTATTTTACCATTTTTAAAAATAAAACCTCTTGGTGGCATTTAAAAGGAATATATTTATATACGAAAATGTATTCAAGTTTTGAAGAAGAGCATTTCGAATAATAATAATTTTACAAGTATACAATATTCCATTGCATTTAATATAATTCGTACAAAGTATAATAAGCACATTACAGAAATAAACGCATTTAAGCATTTAGATGTTGGATGATAACAAAAAAAAAAACTTTTTATATTCACGAGAGATTCTAGTCCACACTTGAAACTATCAGTTTTTCAGCTACTGCTATACAGTCGTAATAACGTGTACGTGCCAAAACTACATAAAGTCAAGCAACGTTTTTGTCACAAAATAAAAATAATATACAGATATCTGTAATAATTTTTGTGTAAAAGAATATCTAAATGCACTAATTTTATATTGTACTCGCACCATATTTGTTACAAAATTAATTTTAGACAATTGCATGGAAATCAATTTTAACGATCCACTTCATCTAACATGGAATTTATCCCTGTTGGAACAAAAGTGTTCCATTAACAAGAAATTTCAACAACACTTGAGTGGAAAATTGACCCAAATTTCATCATATCACATAATTCCTTCGTTTCTCATATAATATACATATATATAATAAAACCCTCTCGTGTAACGGTCTTTATATTATACCTACGTATACCTTCATCTACTAAAGGGGATAATTATGAGTGTCACAAACTGATTTTGAAGATCTCTTCGATTGAAAATGTCAATTCCCATCAAGAGGACCCTACTCACGTTTCTGGCGGTGGTCGCATTTAGTTACAACATGCACTAATTTAACCCTAAACTAGATGACCAACAACGATGGCTCGCTCGGCCAGTTTATTCTCTTTGCATAGCTATACCTTATAATACTGTCATCATGTTATCTGGGCCGAAGGGCTCTAGTGAAGAGGTGGAGGGACGGACGCCCCGTCGGGATGAATATTAAATACGTTTCTAGAGAGATTCAACCTTCTGTCTTTAATATACTTGAAAGCCAAGTCAATTTCAGATTGCATTAACGAAGGATTGTTTATGCAATAATTAAAATTATATGATGAACGGTAAGAAATTTGTCTTTATAAAAAATGGAGTGCCAGAGAATACGTTCGAAATTCCAATTACAAAATAAAAATATCATTAAACAGTTGTTTTGGTTTATGTGGATTAATTTAGTATCGTGTCAAATTGGTGTATATTTTACCAGTTGAAAAATATAATTATGTGGACAGTATATCAAAACACACATACATAATGTATAGAGTTAATGAACGACATTAAAAATTAACAGCTTTATCGCAAATGGATCCATATTTTTGTTCACTTGTCCAGTTTAATTTCTAAAATGCGGTAAACTTGTTTAGTTTATCATAATTTGTTTTAATTAAACTAGTTAATGAGACATTTTGTCAATTAAATGGTAATTCCACAAAACACGCTCGAAATTAAACAGTCCATGTAATTTTCTGTTTAATTATCATATTTTTTTCTTTATTCTTGTTTTTTTGGTTTATGACTTTACGAATTATACGACGAATAAAAAAAGAGAGGAGCTGTAATGGAAAAAAAATAATTTGTCTTTCATTATTTTCAAACTTCTTTTCTTTTTATGGAAGAACGGGAGATCGTTTATTTTGACAGAATGATAATTTTTAAGTTTCGATTTTAATTGAAAGTAAATTGACTATATTTGAAGAATAAAAATATTTTAATTAATTCCTGAATAAATATATAAGACATAGTGAAATAAAGAAAACCACTACCGCAAATAAATTTCCTAAAGCTCTGTGTGAAGACAAGAAGGAAATTTTTCAACTTAATTAATAGCTGCACTTTAGTTTTGTCTTCAATTTTGGTACTAAGATTCGTATTATATAATACCTTTAAGATCGGAATAAGCACGCATTAAATTGCACATTTTTTTATGGCAAGAATAAACTAATTGCCGTTTTTCTGACTATGGAAATTATAAAATATTTCTTAGGTTTACAATTAGCTTAACAAATTCCAGAAATCTTAAGAATCAAATATTTCATTGAACTAAAATAAGACAAATTCTAAAGTGGGAATGGAAATCTTTTATTTTCTTTCAAAAAACAAACACTTAATTTATTTATTGTTTGGCACACTAAATAAATCACAACAAAAAAATCAAAGAACTCTCACTGGAACTAATTGATTTCGTTATCGTTATAAAACCACTAAATCAGTTTTATAAAAATTGGCTTTGGGAAATCCGTCAAAAAGACAAAATGATAAAGTATCAGTGTATAACTTATCTCACGAACTATAACCCAGTTTACCGCATTTTACTACAACAACCGAAAATAAGAAATATTCCTTGTTATAATATGGGGAGGTGGTAGTTTATATTGCAATTTTTATATGGTTACAACCATAAACTTTATCGCATTTCATGTTCGTTATTTTTCTCTTTATCTTCGACCATGTTTTGTGCATATATGTATAATATTGTATATGTATGTGTGTATATGTGGGGTGGTTGGAAAAGGGGTTAAAAACGACCGCTGTAAAAATAACATATGCTATATATTTCTACCGGAATCCTTATTTCTTCTTAGCTATTCTAATATGAAATAGAATGTAGTAAATATTTTAAGTGTTATTATGGCCCTATATGTATACACATATATATATTTCTTCCCTAAACAAACAACACAAGAATTTCTATTATATGTATATTATAAATAATTCTTATATATGAGTTAAGTTTTACATATTTTTACAACTTTTTAGAAAAATATCGTCGCAGATTTTACACGATTAAGTTTATTCTGAAAAGATTAATTTTTTTTTCGGGATACAGTTTTTTATTGTTTTTCATTTTATGAAATGCACTATTTATGGGTCGTTGAAACAGTAACTGTTTATATTTCATAAATTTAATGAAATTGGATCGTAATATTTGTTTTTTAATTGTTATATTCTAGTTTAATTAAAATATTGACCAACAATAAAATTCTCTTAGTATAAAACAACCATATTTCAATGAAATTGCATGTGCAAAGTTGAAATTACCTTTAGAGAATTTATCTCTATTTAATATTTAGGTATAATAAAAGCAAGCTAAATGCATGTAAATGTCAAAATATTGCAGTACTTGGTGCTATACATACTGGTATTCCAAATTTTAGTTTATTTTGTCGTCCGCCGAGAACAAGTTTATGTCTAGTTGACAATTTGACGTTATATTGTTTGTGGGGTGTCGGTTTGATGCGTTTGTCGTTAGATTAGATATACACCAACATATAGTAAAGTCTAGAGAGACACTAATCTGTTATGCCAAGTTAACGTCGAACTACAACTTGAATAATTAACCAAACTAACTTAACCGTATTATACGGTGTATTAAACGTATATCTTTATGTACATTAGAATGATTTTAATAGGTAATTGGCTCTTAATTTCATAACAATGAAAAAAACATTTAAATGCTATTCAAAGGCGTTAACATTTAATCTAAGAATTTTTAATTGTAAGCCGTTTTACGTGAGAAAAGTGGTGAGAAATAGAAAAAGACTCATGATGACTACTAAAAATTCTTGGATTGTAACTTGAGTAGTAAAGCCGACACAAGAGGCTGGAAAAGTAGTAAACGAAACCTAAACTGATTAACCGATTTTTTTTTGTTTCAAACAGTCTTGAGTTTCTTTTTTTATACTTCAATTTGTTGGGCACTTCATCACACATACACAAACAGAGACAAGAAAAAGCTTCTTCGCAATTGTTGAGCAGCTTTTTTTATTTTATTTTATATATTTTTTTTTATTTGCGTATGTGTTTGGTTCGCTTCCAATTTATCACTATAGAGCAATTAATTTATTATACGTCAGATATAATCTTTCAATTTATTATCGGTTCAAAGATATCTCCAATCTAACAACATATTAATAAATTGTTTAGTACTATAAAATGAAATATTAGATTAGAAGAAATGTGGCAATTTTTTGAGAAAAGATGATTTTCTCATAAATGAAACATAATGTTTTGATTGAGAAAAAGGAAACATAAATAGAAATATACATATATGTATGTAGGTATAGGGTAAATGCGTTTATTGCTAAATAGACTCTAAACGAAATTTTCGTTTCTAGAGAACGAAAAATATCATTTAAGGTGGAAGATGTTCAGAATACTAAGATTAGGAACAATTGAAACAATGGTATAATACTTATATACGTATATATATAAAGTGGAAAAAATAAGATGAAACAAAACGAAAAACATTCGTGTGAAAGTATGAAGCGGACACTTTTTGTGTTAGTGATAACTTGTGAAAATCTCCGGTTTTGGCGATAACAATTCAATTACAAACGTTTGAATCGGATGAATCGGTTTTTCTTTACCAACTCACGTTAAATCCACATTCATTCCAACACACAACCCTCCCAAACTATATACTCGTATATACCTAACTGTATAGCTAAAATACACACACTTTAATGGAATCTAGAACAGATGAGGTGATTTTTACCAGAACAATTTTTATTTCCCCATATATGTATAGAGTATGAAAGTAAACGTAGATGTAATGTAAATATTATTAAAAATTTTGTAATTTCATTTGGCTTCAATGAAAACAAACTTCTAACTTGAATATGAAAAATGAATGATTATTATTGTAAGCAAATACTGTTACATTTGAAAATAAAATGGAAAACTTGACTCCGTATTTATATTTATTGATTAATTAATTATATATTTGAATGGGAATTTTTTGAAATTGAAAAAAGTTTTTGAAAATTGGGAGAAAGTCCTAAATTGGTTTGAAGTATTTCATTGAAAATAGTATTTAAATATCACATATTTGTAAAAGTGCTTTGAATATTCATATTTTATAATTAGCTGATTTTGAAAAAAAACGTTAAGATACATATTAAAGGCCATTTTTTATTATTCCCTCTGTAAAAATACCTAATTCCAAATCACTGAGTATACGTACACATCATTCGATGACAATGACAGAATAAAAAAAAAAATGATAAATTTTCAGTGGCACAAAATTCAACACAATACCGTAAATAATCCATCCGCACCAATGATTTGCGTACTTCACTATATCGTATATACCTTCTATATAGAAATATATTATTTGTGTGCAATGTGTGACATATTCTAATAAATATATCCTGTATCCATTTCTCTATGCAGATAATCAATTATATTGCATTGTCTCCTGTTATACAACTAATTGAATGATTACGTATTAAATTTTAAATGAATTTAACACATTCGAATAAGATTCGCAAATATTTTATAAATTCAAAATTTTCTAATTAACAGGTTTTAAAATGCCCGTGTAAGCAACTTTTTATTGAAACAAATAACTTTGTAAAAGTTTTAATTAATTATTTTAAGTGTCATTTACGAACTTGGAGAAAAACAAACAAAAATCCAAAAAGGAAAGTAAAAAACCAATAAATAAGGAATTTAAACGTCTTTTTGAAGATTGTTAATTAGTTTAATGCCAATTTAATTGTTTAATGACTTTTTTCACGGTCAACACATATACAAAATTGTTTTGAATTTTTCTTAAATTGTTAAACATACATACATAAATGTCTGATTGTTAAAATTTTTAACCAAAAGTTTGTGAATATGTATTTTCCTTAATGTGGAAAATATTTATTTTATTTAATTTGTTATGTTAAAATTGTGTCCTCTTCGTTCTAGAAATATAAATGAAATTTTGTTCCGGATAGAATTTTAATTGTATTTTAAATTTATGACAGTGTGATATCATTAAAATAAACTTGAATTAATGAAGACACACTCTCTAGTTGACAAGAAAGAAAATACAGTGGAAAGTTCGTGATTAATCATCTCGTTTGATTGATTTTGTACAAAAACGTGTTTCTTGCTTTCGCTCTTCCACCATAAATAGTTTCCCCCTTTGCATACGTATACAAGGGATCTCTAAATTAATAGTAACACAAATTGCAATTTATTACGAATACAACGTTATTCAACTAAATTCCACTGATTTTAATGCAAACACAAACACATATAAAATATAATTGTACTTTTCTCTGTATATACGAGTTTGCCAGTATTTTCTTTTATTCACATTAATAAATAGGACTTAAAAATAAATGGCCAAGAAGCATATTTATTGAAATTAAGCACGTTATTTAATGTTCAGCTTGCATAATATAAAACTATTAACTATACCCATTTAATGTACGTTTGTACAGTTAAAACTCACCCCCTTTAGTCTAGTTTAGTAAATACCCCTAAATTTATAAAGCAATATATCAGTTAGTAAATCTTTACAAATAAACAAAACACTTAATAGCTCTAAAGGGCTGTTTTCTTAAGCGTTATACTATTATTTTGCCCCTTTTTTATAAAATAAATTTTAAAATCTTTATACTTTTTGTCGTACAAAATGACCTTTTTAAAAAATCCAACAAATAAGTAACCCAGAATGACATTTTTAAATGGTGACCTATTTAAAAATGTGTTATATTTTTTTTTCATGTGAAAATTTTTTGTCATTTCCACAAGAATTATGATTGCATTATATTTACTGTTTTGTTTCTTGTTTTTTACGAAAATAAATTTTTTGTAATTGTATTTTTGTAATTGCCACGTTTGCGGTTTTTTTTTATTAACGCATTTGTTTATAAGATTCTTTTTGCGAATCGAAATACTTGTACCTACATTTGTATGTATATGTAGATGATTTAATTATTATGTGAATATAAAAGATTTATCTTTTATGTAAAACTAACTGTAATATAAGTGAAAATATTCTATGTTCACTACC
This sequence comes from Oryzaephilus surinamensis, assembly GCA_004796505.1. Taxonomy (NCBI): domain Eukaryota; kingdom Metazoa; phylum Arthropoda; class Insecta; order Coleoptera; family Silvanidae; genus Oryzaephilus; species Oryzaephilus surinamensis. The sequence goes on from SSSI01010216.1 coordinate 9,933, forward strand.
TATATACAAAATGAAAACACGCAATAAAAGAATGCCTTATAACAAAAAATGTAATTAATTAAATTTTATTCGTTTGTATGTTCGTAGGACTTTTTATCAATCCAGTATTTTTTTTTGCTTTTACACTTTATTAATATTAATATATAGCACCAATTTGAGCTTTTTATAATTTCATAACAAAAAGTTGAAAGCAAAGTTATAAATGAAACGGTCAGTTTAGTTTTATTAAATTGAAACTACATTTTCAACAAAGTTATAGACCCTTATATTTTTGAAAAGTCTATTAATCTAATATGCATACATATATATGTAAATATTTATTACAACATTATTTTTTTTTGATTAATGATACTAGGTGTATTCAGTAAATTGATAAAAGCATTATGCAAATAATTTAATATAATAGAATCGATACAACATTTTATCAATGAGTTAAATTTATTATTAAAATGCACGTCAAAAAAATCCATTACTCTCCCCAATAACGTACATAAATAATATCGTAAAGTTATATCAGAAAACGGTTATTTCGTACTCGTATTATAGAGGCGTTTTAAATTCTGGCATTATATCGGTCTGCAATATCATACTGTGAAAAGGATAGATGATCATTCGTTATCTTGTTGCAAGACTTAGGGAAAGAGTATCGGACAGAATCCCTTTTTGGAGAGGAAGTCGCCGACAGGCTAGCACCCCATCTCAGGATATGAGAAGCGCTTTCGTCCTACCATGAAGTTGCCAGGATAGTGTATATAGTATGGGACTTGTATCTTAAGGATGTATAAATTGAACAGGACCCGACATTTGGCAAACAACTTCTCTTATACTGGTACACTGTATCTATTTTGTATATATGCCTTTTTCTACCCCTTATTTTTATATGCGACTTCTATATAGTTAAAATTCTGTGAAAATTCTAGCCATCCAAATAAAACTACAATAATCGTAACATTCTTTCATTCTTTCGTTTCTCTTATTTTTATTGGTGACCTAAAATGTTTGTATGATTTAAAATTTTACATAAGTTTGTATAATGTATGTGTGTTGTCAAAATAAGTTTCAGAAAAAAAAAACAATATTAATTTTATTATTTAACGAAAGCAGTTTGCGTGCTTGTGTTCTATTAAAAACAATTTCGCACACAAGTGTTATATTACGAAAATTTAAATAAAACTCATTTTTATATTGTCACACAAGCTTATTTTCCTATATATGTATATAGTAGAAAAATTTGTCTTGCTTTTATTACACGATGGTTATAAAATTTGGCCTAGTTTAAAATTATTCATGTTTTGTTATATATATGTTAGTGGCTGCTATCGTATAACATAAAGGAAAATGCAATAAAGTTGTTTAAAAAACATATAAAATAGTGTGAGATCTTTTGTATTTAAAATGTTCCTTTTTTTGTTACACATTTTCACAAAAGAAAAATTCATAAACACGTCCGGTGATAATCAGAGAAGTACTTTTTTGTCAAAAACTGTATAAAAAGTTCGTACTTTTTTATAGTTTTTTCTCAAGTGTGCAGATTTTGTTTTGGCTTAAATCATTTATCATTTTTTTGTTACATTTGAAAAATTTCAATTATAATTATTTAAAGTAGGTAAATAGTGTTCACTTTGTATGTAGAGAAAATCGTTCAACCAGCCCTGCAATAACATTTTTTCTGGAATGTTTCCGACACACACGAGACATTTTTGCACTTTGTTGGAAAAAAAAGGTCCAACTAAATGAAAGCTGATCGGTGTTACATTATAGTTATATATATAGTTTGTAAAACTTCAAAAGACATGTTTGTTATATTGAAGTTGAAAAATGTCAGAAAGAAGAAAAGTTGCAACATTATATTGTATTTTAGTGATTTTGTCAACAAGAGAAGTGTAGAATAGTTCTTCACTTTTGTTTCATTAATTTATTAATGGGAAAAATTAGAAATGAAATTAAAAAGTTTACAAGCCATATAATTATTACTATAATATTTTTTTAAAGAAAATTTATGCTGGTTTTTCAACTTTTCGTTATTTCAATTTACATCATACTCGTATACTTATTTATTATTTAATAGAAAAAAGACTTGCACTTATAAATCCTAAAAGTTTTTAATTGCACAGCTAAATAAAAATGACTAGAATAACAATTATGTAAAGAAATTCATATAGAAGTTCACAATGATATACAATTTTCATTTTCACATCTTAAGCAATTACTAAAACTACTTTAAATTCTTTTTCTTTAAGCACCCACTAAAGTTTCGTTTTGTCGCCCATTGAAAAATATTGTTAAGAGTCTTAGACTAAGACCTCGTCTAATTCCTACACCTCTGTGTAGGAATTTTTTTTTCTGAAAAGTATGAAAAGTGGAAAGCGTTAAACTGTGAAATTTCTTAAAAGGAGGAAAAACTGAAAAATACACCCACATACAAACATTCATATATATTTTTTTTTGTTAGAAAAAGAATTGTTGTGGTTTTTAAAATAGTCGCTATAGAAAATAACGATTCTAATTCAACATTTTCTGCTTGGGGTTAGTGGATACTAACGAGCTGCGACATTCGGGCTTGCCACACAGAAACGTCCCTTTTCAGATACACACACAAAAAAAAAGTTTATTGTGACACGGGCAGAAAATTTTACATTTTTTATTTATACCTTTCCTGTTAGACTGACATTTTCTAAACTGAATGCATTATTTTACGATATATGTGGATCATAAAAGACAATTGCTTTTAATTAAGTAAGTGCACAAATGTCAATAGAATTGTAATTTTAGTACTTTAGTCGAATAATTTAACGGAAGTGGAATATTAGTTATGGTAGGGTTATAACTTTAATATCTGTGTCACGTTGTTCCATATTATAGAAGTTCTTGGATTAAGTCTACAAGCTAAGACCATAGCTAGATAGTGGAGTCGGATGTTCGCGAAATGTAAGTATGGAAGGTGAAAGCCCCAGGGTTGATAATAAATAATCGTTAATGGTGCTAATCGGTGCTAATAAAACTAGGATATGTCTCCAGTTCTCGTTTCAAGCCAACCACACAGTTAGAGGAACACTTTAATGCATTAAACCAATTTAATAGGATTTTTTAGGGGAAGACAGTTTTTTTTCTTGTTATTATTTCACATTTGTTTAGAAGCAACTTAATGTGATAAAGAAAAGGTTGTTTGTTACAAGGGTAAAATTAATACAAAGAGTATTTTTGAATTATATTTGTTTTCTAAATTAAAAACTTACCAAGTTAGTTTTCTTATTATAAAAAGTTTAAAAAAGTTGTGAATTTTTAATACTTTATTAATTTGTATCTTTTAAACTTTGTAAATAGGGAAATATTCCAAGAAACTATATAGTATAATATATTAGCAAAACAACACACTATAATACGAACGAGTATGTGTGCATTTTCTTTTCATTCAAACCATGATGCAATAATTTCCCTTAAACAAGACTATTATAGCGAAACACACTTTGTTAAAATTCAATAAATCTCGACCTGTTTTCTTTTTTATATACCTACTATATGTTGCTAAATAAATTAGAGCGTTAGTTTGTTGTGAAAAGTTTCAAAATGTTCATTTTATTATGCAAGACACCACCTCACCCACAAATATTTATTAGAAACGTTCCGTGTTTTCTTTTTTCTGGTGTGTGTGTGTGTCCGTTTTAGCGCTCTACTCAAGATTTTCCAATTCAACGGACGACCGCGAGACTAGCATCGTAAAACTTTTCTCTTTTGTTTTTGTTTTTAAGTTGTTACAACTGTATATACATACATATATACATAACCATACAGGGTGATTCAATTTAAACTTACCCAAAATTTGGATATCTGTAAGTGTTTAGGAGAATGAGTAATTCAATGGAAATATTTAAAACTACACATACAAGTATAAACAACAACCAGGCAGCCGGGGAGAACCCGGCAACTACATATTTTGTTTGAAAACGTGTTGAATTTGTCATAGGTAAATATAGTATAGGTGTAGTCCTACGTAAACCTAGGTAGTAGGTAGTGGAACGTTGTCTAGGTTTATATAGATTTTTAAACATTATTCTATTAAAAAATTTAAGTAATATTTTCAAAAGTATTTAAGGGTTGGTTTATGCAGCGAATTTAATTTTAATTTAGATTTAGATTTAACCTGAAAAAAACTTTAACACGCATATTCATATATTTATAGAGAATTTAAAGCTTTACATTTAAATTTAGTTGTTGAATTATTAATATAAAAACATTATAATTCAACTAAAATTGAATTATAGTTTAACTTAAAATATTTTAAAAAGTATTTTGACAGCAAAACTCTAAATTTACATTTAAATTTAAATTAAAATGCCTGCATAAACCAACCCTTAATTAAGATCAAATCGCAATTTAACATTTGCTACAAACAAAATTTGGGATTATTACATGGGAATGATGCAAATGTAATAATCCCAAATTTTGTTTGTAGCAAATGTTAAATTGCGATTTGATCTTAATTAAGGGTTGGAAAATACAAGCCTTA
>SSSI01010217.1:0-11798 GCA_004796505.1 Oryzaephilus surinamensis
CTATTTATATCTGCGTACGGCGTAAAAAACGAATGATTTCGTGAACAAAAATTTTTTTATGTGATGTTTCAGAAACACCAATATCAAAACAATGTCAAAACACCTAATACAAGCAGCTTTATTTTCGTTATTATTATTGAAATTAACACAATATTGAAATTTAGACAATTATTGTCAAATTTTCAATATTGACAAAAAAATACTGACAAATATTAACAATTAAATAATACAATATCGAAAATTTTACAATAATTGTACAAATTTCGATATTTGTTTTAATTTGAATAATAATGAGAATAAAGCTGAAGATCATTTGTTTTTCGTAACAAACAATTAATTAAAACAGTGTTTGGTGGTATAGCACCAATAATTTTCATTAGTGCCTGAAGCTTTTGTTCAATAATTCTACAAATTTTCTCTAAAATGTTCTTATTTCTTTAAAACGTTAAGACTTGACTTTTGAAAACAAAATCAGTAGCAGCGTGGGGGCACCAATAATTACTAACTTATACAACTTAAAAATCCGAAGTAACTAGATTTGCGCACAGTAACTAGCAATATGGCGTCTAGCATAGTGGCGACAAAATTTTAAGGGAGGGGGTATGTGATCAACATTCTAGTTTTATTTACAGTTCTGTGAGTTAAGGCCAAAATTTAAACATTTTTATTTTATTACAATTGTCAAATTTTAATTGAATTGTCAAAGTTCACTTTCATACACGCTTAATTACAAATTATTATGCAACCAACAAAACTATAAATGTAAATATAGTAAATATTTCTTTATTCTATAAAAAAAATGTAAATTAACCCATTATAAAGACCTTTAAATACAACACTAAACATTAAACATAAATTTAAATATCTTTTTGTGAAAGAATTTCAAAAGTAACACCATTTTCGTTTAATTCTTTCACAAGTGATGTTTTCCCAAATGCAGCTCCTGGCGAATAAACACCACCCCTGTAAAATAGAACAGATAAAATAACGAAAAATCTATAATATTTCATTGTCCGTACTGTCCCTTTCCAGGCAATTTATCTTTTTGCGTTAGCACCATAATCGCTGACAAAACTAAACAGGCACAAGTGGATCCATAGCCTGGATTTCTTCCTTTAACGCGACCTAAAATCGATGCATCCGGCGGCGAAGTGTACTGATCATCGGGATGTGCCAATTTCTTTTTCCATCCTTCACCATACAACGTAACAGAAAACCAGGCACGTTCAATTGCTTCCTCAGTTGGTTGTTCAGTACTTAAAAGTCCACCAGAAAAAAACGCCGGATACTAAAACCAAAAGTTATTTTCAACAATATAATCAATTTTATACAAAAATAGCCACCTTAAGTAGTAAAGAACGTCCAAAATCGAATTTTGCCAATACTCCAATAATTCCAACCATAAAAAAGCCAACAAGCAAATATAAAAATGATGTAATCATAACGTAAGTCTCAATTTGAATTGGACGTGTCGATTCGTTTTCATATAGATAACGTTGTGTACGTCTTGCCACTGATTTATCTGATCCCATAAATGGTATAGCATATCCATTAGCAAACGGCACTGTGTGTGGCATTTTTCTACAAATTTTCAACATTATAAAACCATCGAAACGACAAAAAACCAACGCCCGTTCACCTCATTTCCAATTTTGGTTTGTATTGTGGCAATTTTGTCGGAAACAATTGCTGCCTTAACGACTTCAAATTCGCTTGATTCGCTATACCATATACCAGTGAATGCCATGTACCATAATTAATTATTGGACCACTAACTTTCTTGTCGTCCTGTTCATTCCAAACCTCTAAATACGTTGTAATGGAATTTAGCGTGCCTTCAAAGTTGTCTTGCAAGAAAACAACACCCAAATCGGCTGGAATACTGTCCAAACCGCAAGCACTGACCACGTACACCCCATTCTCTTTGGCTGCATCATTTTGCTCCAATTGGACACGTTCTATGTACTCTGGTTCGCCGCTAACGTCCACATGATGGGCCCCATTTTGCACGCACGCTCTAACAACAGCTTCTCCAAGGAAACGGTATGGTCCGCAACAGTTGATAACGATTTTGGCACGTCGTGCCATCGCCTCCAACGAGGCATCATCCTGAACATCGGCAATGATGATTGGAATGTTTGTTAAATCCGTTTCTGGAAATGAATTTCTCCCATTTTTATGCAACCAACAATTGGTGGGTTTAAGTTTTACCTAATTTCTTGGAGTACTCGGCAAGTATGTCTTTTATCTTGGATTCTGATCGGCCGGCAACGCCCCAAGTTAAATTCCGGCCATTAGTTTTCGTCAATTTGTGCAAATAAGGGATGCAATGCATTCCGGTAAAACCGGTAACACCGAACAACAACAAATCCAAACGTTGCGACATGATTACTTCACTTCAACTGAAATTTAGATCATATAAACAATCGAAATTTATGGATTATTACTGAATTTAGGTGAATCAGATGCTATTTTAATATTTTATATCTAATTGTTTACATTAAACACAGATTTGTTTAACGTACCAATTTGAAATGAAATTTTTTTGAAACGTAACTGTAAACAAACACGAAATTAAACGAATTTACATTGATAAAAATACACGTATTTGTAATTAAATTTTAAGTATTTGAAAGAAAGTTTAAAAGTCGTGTTTAAAAACCATTCGACAACAAATATTTTCAAGGTGATTCGGTTCAAACTTCAAATTGATTTCACGATGGGTCGTAAATAGAACATGGAATGTTTATTCACTTACGGGGGTCTTTTAGTAAGATTTCGACCACAAAATTTAGGACGCTAATTATTAAATTATTATATTAATTACTTAAGTAATTGATTTATATTTAGTATGCCCTAATTGTAAATTGTAACTAAGAAACGGTTGTTAATGAAACAAGTATATAAATAAATCATCTCAAAATTATTACATTTTAATATCCATCGAAAAAGAAAATGACCCATGGTGGTGATGAACACGTATTTCCAAATGTTATTCTACAAAATAAAATCGATTTAATTAAAAAAGACATTAATGAAAAATGGAAAATGAGGTATTTGTACATTACGGATGAAATATATTCATCATTAGAATCCAATGATGAGATAATTATTGAAAAGAAAAAACCACAATATAGAAAATCGTTATCTATGAAGAACAATCGTGTCTTGCCTACTGAAAGTATGATTTCTGGGCAAGAAATTGAACAATTATTTGTAAATTCGGAACAATTATTCACCAAAATCATTACTTTCGATAATAATCCATCGGAAAATGTGAAAGAAGTTGCACATAAAGGTGTAAAGTGTAATTTAATTGTAAATAACTGTGTTGAACGAAAGAAAAATAAATGTTGGTCATGTTTTAAGTTTTTTAAAAGAAATTAGTTTAAAATCGATTTTTATTAAAGGACAATGCAGGAATTATTAGTACATACATACGTATAGTTTCTTATCAAGATTACACAAATACAACTTTCAAGAACAGAAAGTACAAAACCGTTTTAATTTAATAAAGTCTTTTTGTTAGTTTTCTTAATTTTGAATTATTCAGGTACACCAACATAATAACTATTTGTAACTATACCTTTCGAGTTTTGCGATTCTCACAATTTAATTAATAGAAATTTACACAGAAAATTAGGTTCAGCTCAGCACGTTCACTAGAAGATGTCACTAGTTAAGTTAATTATGAATCATTTTAATCGGTGAAAAGTTGTATTTTCAAAAAGTTTTTACATTCCTGAAAAAATGGGCGATTATTCCAATACCAGTCAACAAAATTTCCAATATTGGAACCCAGCCGATCAACCAGCACAAATGAATTACTACGAAAATGATTACAACACACAATTTGAAAATCAGCAGCTTGGTGAGGTTAGAATTCCATGATTTTTTCATAAAATAATTAATTTCTTTGTAGAATTTAGCCCTATGGAAGACTACAACAATCAACAATACTATCCCCAGCAAATGTACGACCCAAGTGCTTATCTACAAAAGGAAACCGACGACTTCGACGAACCACCCTTATTGGAAGAACTTGAAATCTACCCCGACCGTATATTACAGAAAGTGTTGGCCGTTTTGAATCCATTCCGAGCTCACAGTATAACCGATGACTCGGAATACTTAACCAAAGACACAGACTTGGCTGGTCCAATTGCATTTTGCATCATTTTAGCATTGTGTTTGTTTCTTTCAGGCAACAAAGCACATTTCGGCTACATTTACGGCATCTCAATGGTATCTTGCATACTAATGTACGCTCTCTTAACGCTGATGACACCAGCTAGTGGCGTTTTTAATGTAAATACAGTAGCCAGCGTTTTAGGCTACTGTCTAATCCCAATTGTTGGCTTATCACTAATCGGCTTGTTTATCAGTTTGAACGGCTTGTTCGGCATTACGTTCGCCAGTTTCGCTGTTATTTGGGCCAGTATATCAGCGTCGCGTCTATTTGTCGCCATATCAGGCGATAGGGAACAACAGCCCCTAATCGCTTACCCTTGCGCCCTAGTTTACGGTGTTTATGTGTTGTTGGTAGTATTTTAAAGACTGATAAATAGTATTATTTTGTAAATAATTTATTTGTTAATATATAAATTCTAACAAAACTTAAGTGCGCATCATTTCCGCTGAACGTAGAACCTTATTTAAACGTTTACCGATCAATTTCGGATAGTTGTTGCTTTTTATTAAAAACTCTTTGCTTTGATGCGAAACAGCCCCGTTTTGTAACTGGTATTCGCACATTGTTTTTAACGGTTCCACAAGCTGTTCCCGATACTTTCCGTCCATTTCTAGTATTGATAATGTTTCGGCGGCCGTTTCTAATGTACTTAAACAGCCATCAGCCGGTTGGGTTCGAATTATATAACTACTGGTGTTGTTTATCAACAATTTAATCTGTTTGAGGTTGTGTAACAAAGGACTGGCAGTGTAGATGGCCTTCGCTTGTGGCCAAGTACCATCGATGATCACAATATTAAGAAAATGTACACCCTGCATAAATTCGTTCACATCTAATGAGCTTATATCGGTGGCATTTGGACTTGGATACAATAATAATGTGTTGTTGGAAATGAGGATGTCGTTTAACTCGTTGTAACGTCCAGGGAAGCGTTTTCCTTTAAATATTAAGCACTTGTCGGTTTCTAAACTTAATTGGAGCATTGTGGCAGTACGAAGACAACGTTTCTCTTCAGCCGGATGCTGAAGGAGAATAATTCGATGTCGTGGGCACAAAGGTGGGTTCGGTATTGAACTGCAGTAGCAAACAGTCTCTGGTCGTCTAAAAGAAAACAATTTATTGAATAAATCTGTGTGTTCGAGGTTGGTTTCGAAATTATTTACAGGCACTTTGAGCAAACATTACGCATTAATGGTGGATCGGCTGGTAAACTAGCTAAATCTGCAAATACGTCCAATTCTTCACACATTATTAATAAATCATTATTATTTACAAATAAAATTTATGAAAATTTGTTTTTAGGTTAGGATCTTTAGGAAAAAAATAAAAGAAACTAAATGTAACCACACACTCTTCTATTGCTATTCTTTTCTCATAAGATGTTTAAAACAAAGACGCAAGATTAGGGGGTTGTCGTAGATTGATGTTGTGTCAAATTTAAATTATTTTTTAAAGTAATTAAAATATTGCATATTTTTAAAAACTTAATTCTAGCAATTGAGTACATGATAAACAAATTAAATTTTTTCCATGCTTTTTAAGTGATAATTACTTAAATTTAAGTATATTTAAAAAAAATTCTTTTGTAGATTCTTACAGTTGATTTTCGCTATGTTTTTTCCAATTTCTAACAGATGCCACCACGTGTTCACTATTTCGTTAATTTAAAAAATTCAAAATTACGTGTTTGAAATACTCCTTTTTTTTGAAATATAAAACTCCAGGAATGTGTCGTAAAATTCATTTCTAAAGCAAACTTAAATACCTATAAAAATGTGAAGTAGTTAAACAGGATAAGCGTGAGGACTTAAGAAAGGAAGATTAAATGGGGTTGAATATAGTGGGTGAGAATTTCCAGGCATTGCAGAAAGATAATTGAGAGATTTAAATGTAGAAAAACGTAAAATGAAATGGGAAGATAATAAAACACTGGAATATAGATTAACACGAGCACAAAAAAAAGATAAATCGTGTTATTGATTTATAATATTCTATTCAAACAAACTAAAAGTACAATACAAGTACAAAACAAACTAAATAAGTACAATATTAAAATTAAACAAATAATTTCCTTTCTTCTTGCATTATTCATTTGGTATTTTTCTTGTCGTCTTTATGATAACGATCATCGGATGCCTCAATTTCCGTGTAATACATAAAATCCCGATTTCTTCTGCAAACATTACCGCATTTCTCCGACGTACATTTCGGACATGGAAAATAACATCCCGCACATTTTACATCCAAACAATCGCACAAATCCAGTTTCGAGTCAATATGAATACCATTTTCATCGTACAACGGTTTACCTGGCATTTTAGTTTTTCTGCCACAACGTTTTCTCTTTTCACCACTTACAGAAGACATTATTATCTAAAAATATAATCACATATCTAATTTCAACTCCATTGAAATGCGAAATTATATAAGCAAACAACAAAACAGTCAACAATGTGAGGTAATTTAAGAATATTGTTGGATTTAAAAACGTATATTAGTCAGTGTTTAGATTCTTTACAATTCAGACTAGTTTTTTTTTCTGTAATTCACGTTTTAAAGAACCAATTTACTGTGTATACCTATATTGATTTTCTCTTAAAATTTTATTACAGTGTGTGTAAGTGTGTTTGTGGCTGTTAGGAATTTTTTGGGCCCATTTACAAGGCAAGATTAAAATATAATATTATATGTGGTTGTAATTTGAAAAGCGCGCATCCTCGCATCAATTGATTCTCAATTAAAAAAACAAATCAAATACACTTTGTACCGATTTGAAAATTTTACTTATTGATAATTTCAAACATTAGCTATAAAATTAATTAACAAAAAAACTATTCCAATAACTTTGCTGAGTCAATTTGTCAAATATGGTATGTAGACTGTTGAAAAAAATACTCTTCACTTTATATAGTAATCACATATTAGGTGTTTATATATACAGGGTGGTTCAAATCATCGAATTTAGCTTGTTTTGCATTAAATAGATCGAATCAATTGCGTATGGTAATATTTTAACGTGTTAACGTTTAAAATTTCGTAATATATCGTTATAAGACAGTTTTAGAACTGTATAGAAGGTAATATTATTGCCATTAAATCACTCTGTAAACTGTTTTCTGCTTACAATTCTAACCATATACACAAACATCAATTACTTGCCTATATATTTTACAAACCAATCAAAATAAATTACACTTGGCCCAATTCTGGTACAGTTCAAGCCCTGTAAAAGAAAATTTTCTTAAACAAGTTAAATTCGTTTCCATTTTTCGATGGTGTTCGTTGTCGGATGAACATGGAATTGCCGTTTTGCCAAGTGAAAATTAATGATGATTGAATGTAATAGATATAGATAAGTTTTTCCAGAACTGTCACACGTTAGAATTGCGTTGTCGCGAAATGTTATTTCAACCCTTTTTGAAACACGGCAAAAATTTATCAATATTTCGGCTCGTTCGCCATTTTTACATTATTAATATTTTACACATATGTTTATATAGATTTTCCACCGTCACTGGTGGCTGGATAAGCGAAAAAACTGAAACGAAAGCTGTAAAAAAACAGAAGAAACTAGCCTTCAATAATAATAAGTCAATATGCTTCTCTTTTCTCTCCTATTTCTCTATAGACTTATCTTTTTACAGCTATAAAATGTGACAGGATTGTAAATTTCTATATTCCAACTGTTTTAAGTGATTTGCTTTGGCTTTTTGTTTGGAAAAACCACTCTTTGTTTGGTTTTTATGGGGAAAAAATGTTACACTGTAACTTGCGTTTAATTCTATGGATTTACTTACCACGTCTCACAACTCACTTGTATCAAATGTCGTCGACGAGTTTAATATTTGCCTATTCAGGCAAATTAATTTCTCGATAAAACGTCCAACACTAAAATAATAAACAAATTCTAAAGGTTTGAGTCATTATTTTTGAGGCTAAAATGAAAACTTGCAAAAATTATTTATTTACAAACAAAACTGAATCATGCAAAGATTTATGTTTAATAAATTTAATCTTATTTAATGTATTTACCGAATCACAACAACAATCTTCAGGTAATAATCGATTTATTGTTGTTTTTATGAAAAAATTTTTACTGGAAATTGTTCGTTGATAAATTTTTTTAAAATGACAGTTGAAGTGGAACTTGTAGTACCAACCCAAAGTAAATTTGGTCACTAAATAGCTAATTTTGTTAATGAAAATTGGGTTCAATAACCTTTACGAATTACTATAAAAGGAATTTCTTACTATGAATTCCTTTTAAATGTTTTTATGAATGAAATTTATGTGATATCCTAATTTTGGTTATTAAAAACGGGTTTTAACATAAAATTACCTTATAATATTGTTTATTATTAACGGAAAATGGTTTTTAACTGTTGTTAAATAAGCAAATTTAATTATTAATTGAAAAAATTGTTAATAATTCAACATGAATTCGATTATTATTACAAAATAACTGTTTTCTGCAGCTTTTGATGAAAATTGTCGATAAAATGAATAATTTAGTGATCCAAACGAATTGACCTTTCAATAAAAAATCCAATATGAAACTAGAATAAAATTTTGATTTCGTAAATATAAGGAAATATAACCGAATTGATAAAAGTATAAAAGTAAAATTCCAATTTCTACTTTAAACATTCAATTACGATAAAAATGTCATAATAAATCACTAGATTTGCTGATTTATGAATGAAATTGTGAATGATTTCAAAGTCAATTTTCCAATAAAAGCAACATGAATGAAAAATAACACACAATAAAAATGTTTAATAAGAATCTAGAATGAAATGTTCGTTATTTAAACCACATAAATATCTTCAAATCCGATTTATTGTCCAATTGGCTTTCTTTAAAGTAAAACTTTGTTGTCTGTTTTTGTTTCCCAACAAATAAACTTCTTGGAAACGATCAAAATAAAATCTTTAATAAATTTCCTAACTTATGAATGAAATTGTTCGTAATCCAAGGCTGAATTTACTATAAAAATTAATTTTCCCACCATTTCATACAAATTTTAGTGTAGTAAAATGGCTTTACCAACGGTGCAAATGTATTCCCTTATTAAGACAAAGAAAAAGCCCATCGGCAGTCCAATTTAGATGCAAAATAGTGAAAATTTCAATGTTAACAAATTCCCAACTTGTAATAGGTGTTTGTAATTTGCCTGTTCAATGTTAGCATGAAATCTTGTATTAGCTTAATACTGAAACTAATACTGTCTTGTTCTAATAATGTTGTTTGGGGGCGGTTTGGATGCTTCTAGCCATCCCTTATTACAAATACATGTTGCACACACACAACATTTAGCAATAAATGTTAGAATTATATAACATGCACAATAATACGTACGATATGTATTGTTAAACATAACATTTATATGAACAAAGACTGCCCTTCCATCCCTGTACGTACATGTAGGTGGAAAACAGGATTGTGCTTGTAAGGTTTACAACATTCAACCCCTAAAGCGATTCTATTATGTATGAAATTTTCAATAGGGAATTATTTACAAGACATTTAAATGGTTTATTTTGGTTGTGGCTAAATATTCAAATATTACCAATCTTTATATATGTATATGTATAATTATTTAATCCTGTAAAGGGATGTAATAGGGGCATTTAAGCCTATATCAATTTATTTTTGGTAAATCAATATTCTAGCAAGACAATGTTGAAATAGGTATAATTTGAAGACTACTCTTTACTTAGCGATGAATTTTTGAAATAAAGTAAGTAAAATTGACATTATATCTTAATATTAGCTCAAAATTTATTAAATATCTCAGAAATGGTTGATTCTATAGAAAATTTGTAAGATACAAAAAAGTTTCTATATAAAAATTTCTGTAATAAAATCGATATGGTTTTTTATAATTTGAAATATGTTTTCAGAAACAAGATATTTTCTGTAACGCATTTTGCAGCTTTTAAAATTAATAGAATAAATATTTTAATTTTTTTAAATAATGTTTGCTCCTACTTGACATTTCAAATTTATTTTCTGAAAAATCAATATTCCAGTAAGGCATTGTTGGAAAAAGTATAATTTCAAGGCTATTCTTTACTCAGGAACAGATTTTTAAAGTAAAATATGATTGAAAATTTGGCGCCATCTTAAAATTACTTCAAATTTTATTAAATACATATCTCGAAAATGATTCATTTTATAGAGAATTTGTAAGTTATAAAAAAGTTTCTTTATTAAAAAGTCTATTTTGTAAGATGCATTTGGTTTTTCCATAATTTAAATATATTTTAAAAATTAAGTGATTTTATTATTTTCTCTACAAATTAATTTTAATTCGATACAGAAAGAAATTATTTACAATTTCTAGAAACAACAGTGGCACTACACATAAATTTTTAATTTCTTCATGCAAAATCGATCTGCTCATCAACACTTATTTTATTCTATAATAAATGGCATTTTAAAACAACAACAAAACTTTTTATTAAACTCGATTTACCGATAATTTATTAGCTACACCGTAATTTTTCTTTAAAAAAAAACTTTCCCCTTTTTGTACATAAATATTTCAGCCATAAAATTAGAATTTGATTTTTTCTTACTACGTGAAAGTCTTCTTTGCCCTTTTAAGTGTGTTATTGAACTTGATTTTCAATTCCACTCAAGAGCTTTTAGTAGTTGAATGGATTTATTATTATGAAGACGTAAAGTGTATAGCGTGTGTATATTTTGGTTTTGCTTGTTATTTTGTTGTTATAATATGCAATGATTTTTTTATCGATATATATTCAACTGTATTGTAAAATTTTTGAGAAACATTATCCTATACTATTGCCCCAAATAATTAATTAGAACATAACTTAATTTAATAATTAATAATTTGTCCAACAAGTTTGTAGATTAATTTTCAGTTGCATATTATTTCATACAATACAAAATATTCAGTGGCGGATTAGCTACGTAGCAAAAGTAGCAAATGCTACGGGCCCCGCGCACCAATGCTTTGTCACCGTAAAAAAAATTAATTCAGATAGAATAGAAGCCTGCTAAAAACTTTTTTTCACAGGGCCTCTCACAACATTTGCTACAGGCCCCGCGCTGGCTTAATCCAGCACTGAAAATATTAATTACAACTAGGCTGGTTTAATTAAATTTCGGCTTTTCACGTCCATTATTATTATGATCACATGTCATTTTTTATTAGATAATTTTATTATGGAATCAAGTCCCTTTGAAATAAAGTAATAATAATACCTAGTGCTAGTAAAATCTAATATACAATAGAAAGGACAAATTGTCTTCTTCTCTGCAAGTGTTTCTGACGACCGATAAATTCTTTTATGTTTTCAATTTTATATCAAACTATAAATCAATGCGGATAAATGGACTTATTACAGTTTATGTACGTGGAAAAGTAACGGACAATGTAATAGTTTTAAGTTCAAAGTCGAATTACAAGCAAACCAGTTTATTTAATCAATATACCGGGTGTTTTATGCAAAGAAAACAAGCTTGCATACATTTTTCGTAATTAATTCGTTCTTTGAAAGCTGGAATTAATATTAATGATTTCTTCTAGTTATTTATTTATAAATTTTCATTTCATTTGAATTATTTTGTTAGAAAA
>SSSI01010218.1:0-15439 GCA_004796505.1 Oryzaephilus surinamensis
GATATCAAACCATATCAAATTTATTCCTCTTCTTCTACTTGTGTACCGGAAACCATGCAAATTTAAAAATTAAAATGATTCAAAAATCAATATAGATAGAAATTAATTGAACCAAAAACAGGAGAAAAAAAATTATAAAAGCCTTAAAAAATTAAAAGTATAGTCAGAAATTGCAAATAACTAAAATCTGTCTCAATTCTATGTGCACACCAGATTTTGTGTGGTACTCACTGCGTGGTTGGCAACAAAATTCCGTGTTACCGATTGTCAATCAAATTTTGAAATTAGATGACAGTTTATATTTTGAATTAAATTAAAATATACAATGTATAATACAAATTCACTAAAAATTGGTTATAACAACATTGTACTAATAATAAAATATCCATTAAATGTATATTCAAGAAAATATATCTTCGAAACACATCTATGAAAAAATTGACAACTATTTTAGGTTATAGAAAATATCCACTAAAATTCTTCTTCTCTCAGTATTGCAAACCATGTAACGAAAAACCATATCAAATTTATTCCTATTCTTCTACTTGTGTACCGGAAACCATGCAAATTTAAAAATTAAAATCATTCAAAAATCAATATAGATATTATATATATATTAATTGAACCAAAAACAGGAGAAAAAAAATTATAAAAGCCTTAAAAAATGAAAAGTATAGTCAGAAATTGCAAATAACTAATAAAATTAATTGACTGGCTTGTGCAGAATTAGGAGCAATAGATGTCGCCACCAGTACTCATTCCATAACAAGGGTGGAATAATATTCTACTGCAGTGTGTAGAATAAACGGAATTCCATATTTAAAAACAATATCAGAATGCCAGTTTTCCATAATAGGCGTAGAAAAAGAACATTTCTAAACTGAAACAATTTTTTGCAGACTGGAAGGATCTGAACAACAATGCTGTTACGATCGAAACAAATACCTAATGTTGTCCTACGATCAACAGTGGGGCTCAAGTCCACGCCGTTGTCACAATTTAGGTAATCTACCGTACAATGAAGCCACTAAAGTACCAACACTGTCACAATGGTATAACGATATGGCGCCCAAATATTTCTGTTGTTTGTGGCAAGAAGAACAGGCGGTCGGATGTGAAACGTTGCGTTTCGAACGACGTCCATCACAAGATTGCGTCGCTTATCAGGCGCCAGGCGTTGCTGGCGTTTTCGGCGACCCGCATATTGTCACATTCGATGACAGATCGTACACATTCAATGGAAAAGGTGAATTCGTTTTGGTGAAAACGTACACAGAAACCGACAATTTAGAAGTACAAGGACGATTCGAACAAATGCCAATGAATGCGTATGGCGAGGTGCGTGCCACACAATTGACTTCCGTTGCTGCAAGAGGCAACAGTTCAACGGTGATTGAAGTGCGGGCACGGCCGCACGAAGCCAGATGGCGTTACAGGTTGGACGTGTTGGCTGACGGGAAGAAAATCTATTTTGATCGCAAATCGCTCAAGTTCCAACATTTCCCAGGCATGTAACCCGCGTCATTTTTAACAACCTCAACTTCTTGTAACTTCATTTGAATTGCAGGCGTGCTCGTTTACACTCCAACTTACATTCTCAATCAATCCGAAGTGATTATTATGTTCGATAATGGGGCCGGTGTTGAAGTTTTGGAAAACAAAGGCTATATGTCTGCCAGAGTTTATTTGCCATGGTCTTTTATAGTAAATTTTTAACACAAACAAATCTTTACAACTTGTCATAATTTTCGATTTCTTTTAGAATAAAACAAGAGGCCTATTTGGCAACTTTAGTTTCAACATGGACGACGAATTCATTCTACCAGATGGTGACAAATCAGTTGCCAATATAAATCCAGCCGATTCACGTTCAATGTACGAAAATTTCGGCATTAAATGGCTATTAGATGACACGGTTACAGAAAACTTGGGCAGATCGTTGTTTTATCGTGAATTTGGTAGATCGGCATCCACATACAATAATAAATCATTTGTACCAGTTTATGAACGACTGCCAGCTGAAATTATACCACAAAATCGTTCCGTACAAATCACAAAAGTATTAGAATATTGTAAAGAAAATAATTACGAATGTTATTACGATTATTCGATGACATTAAATCAAGATTTGGCCCATTATACAAACAATTACAAAGCATCTATATTTACATTGAAAGAAACGACACGTGAACGCATTATTTCTTGTGGTGTATTGGAAACGCCCCGATTTGGTAGAAAGAGTACGTTCTTGTTTACGCCGGACACAAAAGTTACTTACGAATGTGAAGAAGATTTCGTATTGGTTGGTGATGCAAGAAGAACGTGTCTACCGGACGGACATTGGGATATTCCATATTATGGATACACGGAATGTTTAAGTAAGTGTTTAATTGTTTTCAATTTATATAACTTAATTAATTAAATTCGGCTAACGTTCAGGACAACAGGAATATTCGAGAAACCAGGCAGCCAAAACTTGGGGCATTATTCTAGCCGTACTCGTACCATTAGTTCTATTAATTGTTTATTTGGCGTATAGAGTATATAAAAAATTGTTAGGCGATGAAAACGCATCATGGAAATATAATGAAGCCACTGATAAAGATTCCATTACGAAATTGGGACGATCTTTTAGTCCGCAATTTTCCGATGATGATGTCACATTACGGGATAGCGAACGGTCGAGTTTAGATAGTAAAAAACGGCGCAGTTACGATAAAAGTTATAAAACTAATGAGCCATTAAAGGGTGTACCAGAAGTGGAATTTGATGAAAATAAAGTGTGGGATTTGCCATTGCCACAAGAACCGCAACAAACGAATGTACAAAGCTCGCCAACGGAATCATCGCATGCCAACGTTTACGATCAACCGATACAACAACAACAACAACATTCAAATTTAAGTAGTCCCAAAACTGGGCCTCTCTATGAAACACCAAATAAACAAAGATTTAGCAGTCAAAGTAGTGTAGTTACAGATGTGTAGATTTTTCTAGCATGTGGAATAATAATTATATAAATATTCTTTAATTTTGTTGTATATGTGTATGTGAATTGTATTTTGAATAATTTTATATATTATTATGTATATTAGTGTTTAGTTGGTTTTTGTTATTTTCAATAAAAAGACACTTAAAAAAAAACGATTTCAAATCTATTCTGCATGCTAGGAATAATAAAAGTACATTAATGGTACGAGTACAAAAATATGCTGTTTCTAATATGTGGAATAGAATTGTGTATTATTTTAATTAAAGCCCTTCTTACTATTGTTTCTGTTTTACTTTAAAATACAGGACAACAGGAATATTCTAAACAGCAAGCTGGTGTCGCAGCTGGTATTACCTTGGGTATACTTATACCGCTTATATTACTGTTCGTTTATGTCGCATACCGTTTCGTAAAAAATAAACGCGACAAGGAGGAAGAGGAGACTGCAAATCTGCAGAAAGCAGAGGAACAGAAGAGGTGCACGTTATTTCGATGATTGCACGGATTTATTAAATTATTGTAATTATTGTAGGTATATTCAAGAATTGGCTGCAAGAAAATTAACTGCTGCCGAATTGTCGGACGACGACGACGACAGTATAGTTAAACCACCAGTAGAACAAAAATAAACAAATATTTAACTAGCGGAAATTTGTAGTTTTAGGAATTTTTTACATTAATTTTTATATTTTAGTAAAATTTCCTACGCCGTAAACATATTTAATTATTCAAACTTTTAGAATAATAAAACGAAATACTGGGAACGCACTTAGGCACTGATCAAATCTTAGAATTGGACACTAAATTTTGTATATTATTATTTATTTTGTTAAGTTTAAGAAGTAATAAAGTAATAACTAAATAACTTACTGTTTTTTTTCAAATTTCTATTACAACTGTGAACTTCATTAAAAATTACTTAAAAAAATCCGTAACCTCTTGTAATTCACGCTCCCTGGCTTGCTCGTGGGCCCAACGTTCCTCGGCCAGTTTATCGGTTAACGTCCATTTAAAATGCGAAATTTTCGCACCACAACCACTACAGTTTTTATTACCAAATGGTGGCAGTTTCATGTAAGTTAACAGACATTCCTGATGGAACAAATGGCCGCAATAAATTCGTTCGATGTGCTGTGGAGAATTTTCGTCCAATTCTAATAACTAAAATCGATTCGTATTACGGATATCGTAGATATACGTATGTAATTGAATGCTACCTTAGGGTCTTCCGGAAAACAAATCTTTCGGCAATACTGGCAATGTTCAGACGGCAAACGTTTAATACAATCAATTAGAAAATCGATGGATTTTAATAGTGATGCAGCTGGTTTGAACGGAGGCTCATTTGGTTTCTTTTTCAGTGGTGGTTCAACACATCTTCTGGCTATTTCCTTTGCCTGTGCCAACATATGACGATAAAATGAAGGAGAAAAGTTTGTTTCCAAATTTTTAATTCTAAAATTAATACATTTTATATACAATGAAAGTATTACTAAGATTATGAGTACTCTATAGAGTTTACGGGGTAATTATCCGGTACGATAATTTTACTTTCCAAACAATAACCACCATTTGTTATTTTCAAGTAGATACTTGAACTTTTCTGCTTCAATTTAAATTCGTCTTTTTCAGACAGTCTTGATTTTAATGTACTTATTTCATCGTAGCAACAAGACAGAGGATTTTCATCAATAAAGTTTCGTAAAAATTTGATTGCATTTAAAACTTGAGGTTTTCCAATGGACTTTTTTATTTCTTGCTCGCAGACATTTGTTAGACCTTGTAGAAGTTTGTCAGACAGTGTTTTACTCTTAATTTCCAGCAATAACGGTATGTGCGGATAATTGTCGGGAAACTGTATGCACACAATAATTTTTTTAAAATCAGTCCGTTTTATTTCTGTTCTAACCATTGACTTAACACAAGAAACAAGTTTTGAGCCGGGTACAAGGTGTTCACACAATTTTTTGACTTCTGACAATTCATCTTCAATAAATCCCATGAAATAAACACAAAAAGTTTATATTTATTAAGGATTATTTGATTAAAAAATTAACGATTTGTTTTTTACTTAAATTTTAGGTTAAACTCGTCTTCTTCGTAAAATTCTGACACGAGAACAATGTTGATATGACACCGGATTAAAATTGACAGCCGAACCCAAGCAGATTGTCTAAGCGAACAACCCTAAATGTACAGTTTCCTCTAAAACACTTTCAAATTTCTAGCGGTTTTGAGGTTATACTTGTAAAACAAACATTTCTTAAAACTTTGTTAAAAATATGTACGATACATCGCAAATAAAAGAATTTAACAGTGTACAAAAAATAACAAAAGATCTTTCCGAACATGGTCAAATACTGTGGGTGGAATTATCACAGCATGAACGTTCACAAGATATACTATTAATTGGTTTTGAAGAAAAAATCTTATTAGCTCAACTCAGTTTCGAAGTGAGAAGTTAACTTATTTACTTAAAATTTCATTACAATTTTCCGTTTTTAGGATATTAATTTAAACGTGAACATTTTATATGAATTTGAGCACGCTTCAAGATGTACCACAATCGCAATCTCGCCTAATACCTGTTTAACGCTTTTACCGAATATTGTACTATTTTGCGTTGCTGGAAATGATTTCAATTTACGTATATTTGATAGCGATTTAGCACATAATAACACCTGCAAAGTAATGCTTAAAAAAGAAATTAATGATTCCTTCTAGAAACGTTAATTTTACAGGTCATTTCATCCCATACAAACTACATTAACGATGTTAAATACGATCCAGATAATTTATATTTAGCTTCAACAAGCGATGACAATTCAGTAAGGATTTGGTCAGTGGAGGATTACTCGGAATATTGCACATTTGATTTAGGCTCACCCGGAATGGCTTTATGCTGGCATCGTTCAGAGTCCAATAAACTGATGGTAGCTGAAAAATGCGGCATTGTTCGCTTTTATATTATCGAAACACGGACACCTTTCTTGTCGATCGATAATGGAAAACCGTTAGCCTATGCTAATTGGTCACCAGCTGATAACCAGTTAGTTGCAACATTACAATTAGGAGAATTATTCGTATGGGAACTTACTAAAAAATGGTAAATACCACAAATAACACAAACAAAGTTTTTGTAAACGGGATTTTCCAGTATTCCAATTCACAACGTTTTATTGTTTCCCGAAAACGGTGGCTATATAAAGTTCAGTACAAAAGGGGACATGATTGCGTCCGTCAACAATTTGGACGGTAGTTTAAAAGTGATTCAAATAGAAAACCAAACGCCAAAACTAACAGCCACTGTTGCTTTACCCACGAATATTTGTTGGCACTATCGTTTCCCCATCGTTTGTTTAGGAGATGATTCGAAATTGTATTTTTATAAAATTGGAACGTTTTAAGTTAATAAACAACTGTATGAATTAAAAGAAAATTGGTTTTATTTTATAAAAAAAATACCATCTTATAACAATAACTAAATACACAATAATAATATATGTTATTTTAAAAAATATAAATGGCAAACTTTTTTTGTACTAGTACATTTTATATTCTTTAACTAACTCGTTAACAGCTTTTATAACTTTTTATTATCACATTATTCTAAAATTGTAGTGGCACAAAATAAGATTTCAAGTTACAAAAGCCGACTTTTAAAACATAATTGCACACGTACAACTTATGAATTAAAAAAAAAAAGTAATTATTATTGTTCTGCAATATGTTTATACTTGCATTCTGGATCACGGCACATTCCACTCATATCGAAAGGACACAAAATGGCTAAAGGATCATCATTATCCAATCTAGGATAAAAAAATTAACAAACAAATAACATAATCATTAGTAAAGCTTAGGAATTTTTAGAAATTACTTTAAATACAACCTGTTTTTGCTATCTAACGGTGAAACATATTTTGGAAATTCTAGATTTGGATGTTTAATATTATAAATTTCATCTATATCATTTGGATCACCACTTATAACTAATTGTTTTTGTTTTACAAAATCAGTCTTGATGTCGTTTACTATTAAAGTTTCGTTAGATTCTGGTTCTTTAGTTGGTGCCGTAGATTTTTGTTTAATTTTATTTCTAAGACAATATTTTTCGTTATTCATTCAATTGTTGAATTGTACCGAAACACTTACTTTTCATCAATTAATGCCTTTTTCTCTAACAATTCCTTAACGGACGTTGTAAAATTTTGATGTGCTTTTATTAACTGTTTTTTCGCTTCAGTTAATTCTTCTAATAATTGTTTAACACGCTGGTTGTATTTTTTCCTCTCAACATTAGCGGCATTCACTTTTTTCACTATTGGTGTTAGTATTTTGTAAGTTTCTTGGATCTGCAATCTTAGTTTGATGTCTACTTTTTATTTTTCGTGTTTAATAAGAAGAAGTCATAGAAAATTTGTTTATTTTTATTTTAAATATTAATTAGCATGCAAATATTGTTAGATCGTGTCGTTATTAGTTAAATGAAATGGAAAAGTACAATAAAACGTACAAATGAATATAGTTATAATACTTAAAAATAAAATATACAATATAATACCTTCCATTTTTATTCACATGGATATCCTTCAATGTTTTATTAAGTGCGACAGTTTCAGTCTTCTGTTCTTGTTGACTTTTTTCCAATTTGTTCGTTAATTGGATTTTATTATTATTTAATTTTAATTTATTTAATTTTATATCGTTGACCTTTGATGAACGCCGAACACGTTTATTTCCTTCGGCATTTTTAATTTTTTGCAACAATTTCTGATATTCAATTTGTTTAAATTTTGGTAACAATTTAACGGCAGATTTTTCCAATATACTTGGTGCTTTTTCCATAACAGGCGTAGAAGTCAATAGTTTTTCTTTTTCAACTTTAGCACGTTGTTCTTTTAAAAATTTATCGACTGTATTTTGCAAATCGAAATGCATCTGATCCATAATCTTATTTTCACTGGCAATTAAATTATCATCATCACTTTCCGATGATGAATCGGAATTGATGGAAATAATTAATGGTTTCACTTTTGGTAACTGAACTTGCTGTTTTACAATCAACATTCTATCGTTTTTTGTACTATTATCTAATGGTAACGTTTCGGTTATGATCTCATCATTTTCTTTGGTAATTTTCTTAGACATAGAAGCTAACAATAACGCTCTCAACACATCTTCATCTTCATCGCCCATTTCCTCATCTTGTTTATCTTTCAACTCCTCATCAGAACGAACTGTATTCATTTCGTTGTTAGTATTCTCTTTGTTCGTATCGGACTTTTGCGAATTATCCGATAACTGATCGGTTTTAGCTTTCCGTTTCTTACGATATACGAATTTATTCATGACCGCCGTCCTCAAAGCTTCCATCCGTAGCAAATTCAACTCGTTGTCGAGCTCAATTTGCTCATTAGTTGAATTTTCATTAGATTTTGAATTATTATCGTCCACTTTCGTCATAGCCTCTAATCTGGCTCGTAAACTATTCCGTTGTGAATCATCCGTTTCCTCTATACGTACAGCGTCCTTTAGACGTTTTTGCAGACTACTATTGTCATAGTCACTGTCCGATTCGCTGATTGAACAACGGTTTGCGGCCTTACGTTTTCTAGCAGAAATACAACTGCTGCTCGATGTGGTGGTGTTGGTGCTGTTCCTTGACGAATGTCTGCGATGTCTTCGACGACGCCTCCGTCGCAATGCGTGCCGCCTCTCATTTTCCAAATCACTGACACTACTTAAAGAAAGTGCATATAATTGCTCTTTAGATACACACTTACCAGAGTACAAAGGTACTATGATAGAATTGTCGGAAATGTCCTCGAATTCATCATCAACAATTTCACCTTCTTCACGATCGTCCGAATCCACTAGACACACTGATTCCATCAGGTTTTTGTGAAATAAATTAGATTTTTGTTAAAATAAATGATGCAACTGTATAAAATCTAATGAAATGACAAAATAAACTTCACTGTGCGCCATTTTATGCATTCACTTGACTTACTGGTTGCATACAAATCAAATACAAGTCATACCCAAATTTACGAACAAAACAAAATTCCCTAGATAACTTTAAAATTCAAAATTTAGAACCTTATTTAAAGTTTATTCATATAAATTTTGTTTAAATAATTATTAATTACATGTTATTATAAAACATAAATATAAACGAAAATATTAATTCAATTTAATATTATGAAGCCCTCCTTTTGATGGAAACTTTTCCTCTAGCCAAATGATTAATATAAATCCGTACTTTAGTGCTATCGGCTTTTTTGACCCAAATTGCATCATTGCCAATTGCACAAATGTTGGCGGGGAACTTATTCATGTCACGTCCCTCAACGAATATCGATTGGCCCCTGTGGAACCACCGTTTTTCGTACAATAATTTACCATCTTCGATACGAGTTTCAATTAATGGCACATCGTTAACATTTTGAATCTGTAGGCTCTGTAAGTGAGATGGACTTGAACAGGAAATATCGTTTTGTTTTCGTATAGATGGTGCTGGCATTTTTCCTCGAATAACTTTCAAATCATTTTCAACTTCTTTCTCTTCCAGTAGATAAACAATTTGAGCTGCAGGTGGTTTTCTACGTTTCTCAGGAACTGGCACAGGGTCGTTCGGCCTCCTGCGTAGTTTCCGAGTCATAACTGGTTTTACTTCCATCGAATCACCGGTTAATTCCATTGTGAAACGTTCAGCCTCAACCGTGCGCTTTTTATCTTCCAAATCCGAGATTAGATTCTCTTTTAAATCGATTTTTTTCTCTTCAAACTCCTTGGCTGCCGCCTTTTTCTCTAATATATAGTCCCGTTCAATAGTTTCTATTAAATAATCTCTATATAGTATATTTAAACGCAACCTTTCCTTATACTGATATTCGAGTTTTTTTACTTTTTTATTATAATCGTGGTGTGTACCGTCTTTAAGTTGTTGTAATTTCTTCTTTAAATTGGCCAATTTGTCCTGATAGATTTGTTCTTTAATTTCTAAGGGTTCTTCGTGCCTTCCTTCAAAAACTGTGACAATTATTCATTAACAATGAAGTGGGCATTTTTACTAACCTGTGTCTGTTTCACTGGCATCTTCTGTATCTTCATCGCTTTCGTCGTACTTTTCTCTATCATCATCTTCAAAATCGTCGTAGTCCTGAATATAGCTGTTTGAATAGGGAGATCCCAAATACGACATTTTGTAAATTTTCCTAACAATTATTCCAGAATATTATTTTTAACTGTTTATAAAAGAGAGAATCTATATTTAAATCTTTGAAAAATGTTTTGCTGTTAGACCTATAAACATTTAATCGAAGTTGTAGAAAAATCTGTTATAATGAATATGAAAGCAAAGCAAAACCAAATATCAACAGAATGAAGTTAGACACAAATAAACCAAACAAATAAAGTTTGGTTAAAGTAAATAAAATTTTCGTTGTTGATCAAAAAATAAGAGTTCTTGTCGTTAATTTATTATAAACGTTTTTGTATTTAGGTATATGTAAATTTTACATATGTTTGTAATTCGAAATATATATAAAAATATAAACGTTATTGTAATTGTAATGAAGTTAGTCAATATCATTTTGTAATTTTTTAGGTTAAGTTTTGTTTGGCGAACATTTTTTAAATCCTTTACATTTCAATAATTTTAATCTTTAACAATGAGTGATCAAGACTCTAATGATAACAAACGTCCACACGAATCAGATTCTGATTCAAACGACTTTGTAGGACCAACACTGTCCGAAGCAACTCAACCAAAAAAACGTAAAGTGTTGCCCCACGAACGGCTTTACTTAGAAAACATCCCCAGTGCTGAATCGTATGAAAAAAGTTACATGCACAGAGACGTAATCACGCATTGTGTAGTGTCTGAAACAGATTTTATAATAACGGCTAGTTGCGATGGGCATATTAAGTTTTGGAAAAAAGTTGAAACTGGAATTGAATTTGTAAAACATTTCCGGAGCCATTTGGGTAGTCTTTTGCACGTTGTATGTATATTATAATGCTAATGCCGTGCCTTGTTTAGGTCCTATTACGAAAATAGCAGTCAATAGTGAAGGAACGTTGCTATGTTCAGCCTCTCAGGATAAATCAATCAAAATATTCGATGTTATTAATTTTGATATGATAAATATGATGCGGCTCGATTATATCCCACATACTGTCGAATGGGTACATAGTCCCGGGGATCCAGTACAAACAATTGCTGTTTCAGATGCCGAATCACAGAAAATATTTATTTACGATGGACGGTCGAACAATACGCCTTTAAAAGTTTTGGAAAAGGTTCATATGAAGCCAGTAGTTTTAATAAAATTTAATCCCAAATTTGATGCTGCTGTATCAGTTGATAAAACAGGCATATTAGGTAAAATATATGTTTAAAAAATTCGCAAACTTATTAGTTTACTTCTAGAGTATTGGTCGAGTATTAAACAAGACTGTATTTTCCCTAAAAATGTATACTTTGACACCAAACTGGACACGGATTTATTTGAATTCGCCAAAAATAAAACATTACCAACAGGTTTAGCATTTTCACCTGATGGTAAACGATTTGCCACCATTTCAACTGACAGACGAGTGAGAGTCTTCAATTTTCTAACTGGAAAATTAATTCTGGTGCTGGATGAGTCTTTACACCGTTTCACTGAACTGCAGCAAGCCACCCAACAGCTGCCCAATATGGAATTTGGTCGAAGAATGGCGGTTGAACGCGATTTAGAAAAATCCGAGGCTTTTAATTTGGCGAATATTACTTTCGATGAAAGTGGTCACTTTATTATGTATAGCACATTATTGGGAATAAAATTGATTAATTTATTTACGACGAAATGTGTACGAATTATTGGCAAAAATGAGAATTTACGTTTGCTGAATATCGCCTTGTATCAAGGCTCGGCGAAGAAGTCGAAAGCGGCTGTCACTTTGGAAATTGAAGCGTCGAATAATCCAACATTGGAAGCGATTCAACCGGACCCCACACTGATTTGTACGGCTTATAAAAAGTCCCGATTTTATCTGTTCAGTAGACGAGAACCGGACGAAATACAGGGCGACCAAGACCGCGATATATTCAACGAGAAACCGTCCAAAGAAGATACGTTTGCTACCACGGAAAACTCGACAGTTCAGCGATTATACGAAAACGCTATAATTCATACAGTATTTGGAGACATCCATATAAAATTGTTTATGAAAGACACACCGAAAACAGTGGAAAATTTTTGTGTGCATGCAAAGAATGGTTACTATAATGGCCACATTTTCCATCGTGTTATAAAGGGTTTTATGGTTCAGACTGGAGATCCAACTGGAAATGGAACTGGTGGAGAAAGTATATGGGGTGGTGAGTTCGAGGATGAAATTAGACCGCATTTAAGGCACGACAGGCCGTATACTGTGTCTATGGCGAATGCGGGCCCCAACACTAATGGTAGTCAGTTTTTTATTACTTTAACACCAACTCCATGGCTTGACAATAAACATACAATTTTTGGAAGAGTTGTTAAAGGAATGGAAGTTGTGCAAAATATTAGTAATGTGAAGACAAATTCGAAAACCGATAAGCCGTTTGATGATATACGTATTGTGTCCATTTCTGTTAAATAAAATTGTTATTTTATGTATTTGTGTTCATAATTATTGAAATTACTTTAAAATAAAAACGAATTTATTCGATTTAAGTTTGGTAGAGCTTTTTGCTAATAGATGGCAACTCAGTTGAATTTTAGTTAGAATTTTAGTTAATTTAGGTATTTTTATATGTCAATGTTGGTCATTATTGACGCATGCTCTGAGCAACCTCCTTTCTACATAAACATCTTTTGAGGTACGTATTATTGAAAAAAATTTTAATAAAATATAGTTTTTCTTGATCATCTATGGTTCAAAACACATTTTTACAATATATTTCAGTATATAAAACACGACTGAATTTAATATCAATGCTATTTTTGCATAGATTAGAAAAACTTAACTAAAAATAAATTTTCAAGAGCATGTTTGGTTACAAAATGACTAAAATAAACTGTGTATCTGTTAAAAACTATTAGATGATGTATTAATAATATTTAAAAAATTGATTATTATAATGCACTAGTAATTATTTATTACGAATATTACGTTTTAATTTCTGTACACTTAACCTTACTTTTTCAGATGGCTCCTCCGGAGAAGAAAACCGAAAAGGCGCCCGCCAAGAGCGCCACGGCCGATAAGGGTGACAAAAAGGCCAAGAAAGTAGGCAAACGTCGCAACTACGACTTAGGAAATGGTGTGGTTCGTTTTTCGAGAACGAAAATGTATCACAAAAAGGCCGTTTATAAGTTTGTTGGTAAGAAAGTGAAACCAACGAAAAAACCAGTTAAGCCCCGTGTTATTGAAAAGCCAATTGGCGGTGAAAAGAACGGAGGTAAACGTTTTGTGTTAGTCAAAAAACGCAGGAACTATTATCCAACACAAGACAAGTAAAATAATTTTATACAATTTAAAATAATGTTTTAATAACCGGATGTTGTAGAATTAAGAAGCGCCCATCCAAGAGCTGTTTCAAGAAACATAGACGCACATTAAGAGCTAGTTTGAAACCGGGCACAGTGTTAATTTTGTTAGCTGGTTCACATAAAGGAAAGCGTGTAGTTTTCCTTAAACAGCTTCGTTCAGGGCTCTTGCTCGTAACTGGACCTTTTGGAATAAACAGTTGTCCGTTAAGGCGTATTAGTCAAAGATACGTAATTGGAACTAGAACTAGAATAGACATTAAAGAAGTTAAAGTTCCATCCACCATCAATGACGACTATTTCCGCAGACAAAGGCAAAAACGTGCCAAGAAAGAAGAAGGGGATATCTTCCAAACGAAAAAAGAAGTAAGTGTTAAACGGTGTAAAATTATTATGGTGGAATTGTTCAATGTTTCTGTTACAGGGTTACAAAGTGAGTGATCAAAGGAAAGCTGACCAAAAAGAAATCGACAAACAAGTACTTGGTGCTATTCGAAAACATCCTGATAGTAAAGTTTTATTAGCTTACTTGTCAGCAATGTGGGGTCTAAGATCTTCGCAATTCCCACACAGACTACGATTTTAGATTGTATTGCCATGGTTTATTGATTTAAACATAGATTGTATAAGTTTATTACAATAAATTATGGATTTATTACGTGAGTGTTTTATTTAGACGGAAAATTCCAGCGGACTTTTTTGGTTTTTGACTCTAGCAATTGTTTGAGGTTTAAAAATTCTTAATATCTGTCTCAATTCTATGTGCACACCAGATTTGAAATTTTAGAATAATTTTTCGTTACATGGTTGGCAATACTGAGAGAAGAAGAATTTTAGTGGATAACCTAAAATAGTTGTCAAGTTTTTCCTAGATGTGTTTCGAAGATATATTTTCTTAAATATACATTTAATGGATATTTTATTATTAGTACAATGTTGTTAATCAGTTTTTAGTGAATTTGTATTATACATTGTATATTTAAATTTAATTGAAAATATAAACTGTCATCTATTTCAAAATTTGATTGACAATCGGTAACACGGAATTTTGTTGCCAACCACGCAGTGAGTACCACACAAAATCTGGTGTGCACATAGAATTGAGACAGATTTTATCTTGAATTATCTTAAGGTCCAACATTGAAACCATCGAGTAGTTTTTGAAGTAGTTTTATTTTTAACCCATTTTATAATACATTTATATTGGCACGATTAATTGTAATCACAAATTTTTGTCTGACCAGAAATATACTATATACAGGGTGTTCCAGAATAACGTGGACATATTTTAAGGGGTTATTCCTGAGTACATTTTAAGAAAAAAAGTCCTATAAAATCTTGTCCAACAGCTCTTCGTTTTTGAGATACAGGGTGTTAAAGTTTTATGAAAAAATAAGGTTTTACTTAAATTTTTGGAAATATTAGAGATATGCCTGCTAATATACTGTATAAAAAAATCTTATTTAATAGAAAATTTAATAAGGAAACTTTTGTGTCTCTTGAAATTTTTCGTTTAAATGAGTCGTTTTTAAAAAAAATGCGAAAAACTTAACACGTGTCATCAATAAATCGAATTTCAAAAAACTGGTAATGATTTTGTCGATTTTTTGATGACATTTGTTAAGTTTTTCGCTTTTTTTTAAAAAAAGACTCATTTTAACGAAAAATTTCAAGAGACACAAAAGTTTCCTTATGAAATTTCCTATTAAATAAGATTTTTTAAACAGTATATTAACATGCAAAATAAAAAGTTCCCGGGGTGTGATTCCACCCCCACCAATAAAAAATATAGTTGGGGGCGGCCGTTTTCGTTCAAATTTGGTACAAATGTGTGCCTTAATAAATAAAACTCTTCTGTAAAATTTCATTTTAATATCTCTAATATTTTCTGAAATATTTAAGTAAAACCTTATTTTTTCATAAA
>SSSI01010220.1:0-15169 GCA_004796505.1 Oryzaephilus surinamensis
TTGCAAAGCCGTTTCCATGATCTGCCCATTTGGTTAAATCTATACTTGGAATTACACCACTTTTGCATGGTACTCTTGGATTACTGAAAAAAATATCGTTAACGTAATGAAATAAAGTACATATTAATATTTAATTACATTTCATGGTCAGGTAAAACCATCGGATACAACTGTATACTATCTATCAAATCCGTATTATCGCATATAATGCGAGCCAAACGGACTTTTCGTATTTCTTGCAATTGTTCTGGCGTGAAGGACGAAGGCTGGTTGGGTAGTTCGTACCTGAATGCAAATAGTTATTTGTGATACAAGCGCGGAAAGAAAGTATTTGCAAAATCGAGTATATTTTAAAAAACGAGACGTAGTCGAGTTCTTCAAAGGCGACATTTTGCAAATATCTTTCCGCCCGAGTAAAACACAAGATTTTTTGTAACAAACATTCGAATTTATTTTTTTTTAATTTAAAAATTAATGGTTGCTCGAATTTAGGGATATTTTTTGGTTGGTAATGAAACAAATTTACCAACTGTCAATGTCACTAGTTGTCACAATTGCACCATAAACTTTAATTTTAAATAATTGAAGACATATTTCTTTGTTGATTTATTTAGTGTATCGTGTATTATTATAAAATAAGTTGAATTAAAATATTGTTTATGTTTTTAATAAGATGGACGCCACAACAAAATTGACACACTATAGAATTAGCCTGAATTCCAGCAACCAGCAATTTGTTTAAGAAGTTGTTTTTTCTTATAACTGCGATCGTACAGTAATAACCCCGATTACTGTACGATTTTTGAGTAAAAATTACTAAAAATCGTTTGGTAATGAAACCAAATTCGAACGGCGTTACAAAAAAATTATATCAAAACAATTCATTTGAAATCGAAGCTATGGTATTGTTTACCAGAAACGATCCCCTCGTCTGGCGTAACTGAACTGAGTAGCAATAATGCATGCAAAGGTTGGTCCAAGCATTCCTCCAGGTAGCGGCCGTTCAGATACTCCTCCAGACCATAAATCTACGTCGCTGGGGTGACTGTAACGAAACCAGTAAATAAAACGCACTTTCAGTAATCCAGTCAAAACTTACTCAAAGATTTGTGCATATTTTCTCACAGTCTCATTTGGCATAGAACCGAATAATTCTTCAAAAGTTTCCGCTCCAGCAAGACCACAGAATTTCCTGAACTCCATATAACCAGGAATGCCAAATTCACGGCCACGTTGCATATTAAAACTGACCAAATCCATGCCGTATCGGTAGCCGACTTTTTTGAATAAATGATTAGTTACTTCTTGCGTTATGGAGTCATCCATAGCTTGTGCCACTTGGTTCATCAAGCCCATAATGTATTCATCAAAGATACCAGCACGATATAAATCGTACGGCCGTCTTATAAGATCAGAAAGACGTTTTGAGGCTAATAAAAAAATCGATGTAAATGGAAATATTATTTAAGATTCTCGAAGCATACCGATGAATTTATGGGCTTTACTCCAACGTTCAATTGCAGTTGGAAGAAGTGAGTGGCCGAAACGGTAAGCAGCGGCTGCAAAAGCATCAATTACATTTGGATTTATACTAGAATCGTAACCATCCCAATATCCCTGTAAAATAAATTATTAAATTTGATACAATCATGCCTTTTACGGATAAATACATCTTTTTGCAATAAAAGAGCGAACTTCTCCATAACGTCCTTTCCTAATAAAATAGGTAAAAATTCGTTGTAAGTAATATGTTGAACAATGGCAATATTAATACGTCGTGCTTCCTAAAACAGAAATATCTAGTTAAGAAAACCACACATTATCTAATAGTTATAATTATGTACTTGGAATAGAGTTTCGTCATCCCAATGTGGGTTAATTTGGAATAATTCTCTAGCCAATCGATTATGTTCCCTTGCCATTAATGTATGCATACAAGCCAAAACGAGTTGTTCATTAACACGAATTTCCCCAGCTTCGAAACAGTACATGCTGCTATTTGGACGGGTGCAACCTTCATCGGGCACATCTAATTTCAAGGGGAGCAAGTCTTTTAGTCCGTATTCTTGGAAGGCGGGGTTCATACGTAGCAGACCACCCTGGCCAGTACGCAATTTCCTATACAAATCAATCAAAATGCCAATTTCTAACAGCAAAATACCGTTGTTTACCTTGCAAAATGTTCTGTAACTCCGTACACTGTGTTAGCGTCTAATACGCCAGTTAAAGTATTGTATGGAACTCGAGAACCAAGTCTGCATCCTGGCCGCACGGCCGGGAAAGCACGTACAAAATTCAGACATCTAACATGCCACAATTTGTAAAAGTAGTCGTCTTCAGGAATGACGATTTCGTTACAATAGGGGTGTTTTAGATGTGGTGGACGCTCGCAACAGTCTTCAGGATCGTTACGATTGAAAGGATCTAAAGATTCTCGTTATATTTTGGAATTATTTGACTATGTGGCAATTTTACCAAGTGGGGTAGCAGTTAAAGTAAAATCATGATCGATGAATTGGCCCCAGGCGATTACCATGACAGTTCCAGCATGGTCGTGGAAACCTTCGTCTGGATGCATTGTACGCGATACAACTCGAGACAAAGGCAAGTCTTTGCCAGTAACGCTGATACGTGGGGCACTCATTCCATCGGCAAACAGCGGGCCTAACAATCTTCACTCGAAGTGTTAAAATAAGTCAAAAATGTCTGCGATTTTGTTTACCTGGTGAAAGGGGTGTTGGTGGCGCCCCATGTTGGATGCTCCAAATTTGTGCAAAGACCATCAAAACGTCTATACTTACCAGCATGACATTCAACGTTCGATAAAAACGGTGGACACACTTCGCGGATTAGAGTTTTACTTGTATCGATCAAAGGGAGACCTTTTTCGATGTCCTCGTAGCTTAAACCATAACTAAAGAGAAGAATGTGTGAAGAAATATCAAAGTTTAAGTTCAAATTGTTTACGTTCTAGCCAGATTTATGGATACATCTAAAAGAAGTTCTCCAACAGTGGCCACATCTTCAGGCTTCCAATCGCCATGTGGTTGAGCGATTCCTGAGAAAAAAATTAAAATTTCCTAAAAAAATTTACTCAATTTACGTACGAATTCTTTTCCTGGCGTCCAAATAAGCCTGATTGACGGCATCATAAGTGATGCAAGTATTGGGCCCATTATAGTCACTAGAAAACAATTAGCATAGTTAAATTTGTTACGGTTTGCGGTTTTGATTGATTATACAATGAGTTTCCTCGTAGTAAATTATACGTATAGTCAAACTGGCTGCTTCTTCCTGGTCCGTTTATCAAAAGAGCACATTCACTATCCCCAATTCCATTGTATTCAATTGGTTCGAATTGTATACTACTAATTTGTTGTATTAGGACTAGAAGAGTCCAAACAGGTGGGGATGCAATCCCTCTGCAAAGGGAAGGAACGTTTAAATAAGAATTTTCACTCAGGTGTCAATAATGTTTAATTCCTGTAATTACGTACACTATAAGTAAAATGGTCGTAAAACAGTTGTAAAACAAACAAAATTATTTATTAATAGTTTCAATTTAAGTAGGTTAAATAAGCATTATTAACATCAAGAAGTAAAAGTACACCACACAATAATAATTGTGTCAGTTATCTGTTCCAAGTATGTACATGTTAGAACTTTGGTATACATATATAAATTGTACAGAAATAAAACTTTGTGAGGAATGCGAATTTTTACTGATTTCACCATTATTATTTAAAACCAGTCCACATATACGCCAGCAATTATCAAACTGAATATTGTGTCACCTGAAGGAATTATTATTGTCTGCCAAAGATTATGAGAGATACATAAAACGATAATTATAAATTATGTACACAATGTATTTATGAATTTTTCTTAAGTCGTGCTAAATAGAACTTTGTTATCTAGTAAGTTAATCTTTTTGAGAATTAAAAAAATTACGTAAAACTGTAACGAATATCGTTAATCATATCTGCAGTTTGGTGAAATATGTAAAATTAAAAAGATGCCCACAGGGTATGGATTTGGACCTTGAATTAGATGAAATTTTTCGCAATTATTATTGTTCTTGTTAATCTAATTGGAATATTATTAGGTAACCGTAATATCATTCAAATTATATTGAATAAAAAAGTGTTTTATATCATTTTATGCAGTTAACCGATTTATTATACAAAATAAAATGATCAAAAATGAAATTATGTCAGATTTAAGCATTTCACGATCAAAAAATTAAGAGCAAGGTCAAAAAACACAACTTTTAATATATTTATCAAAAAATTAATCAAAAATTATTAACACAACAATATAATAAATTTCATTCAAAGCATATTTGAAACGTAATATATTTTCAAAATATTACAAAACTTATATGGAAAAACATCTCATTACATAATTGGACCAAAAATTGTGTTGTCTAACGTGTGCAATGTTAATTATTGCACATATTATGTTATCCCCTACTATAATCTAAATCGAGATCACATTAAATCATTTATATGATCGAGTAAATGTGTTTAGCATAATAAGAAACCAGACGATGTTAAAAGAGCGCGTTCACTTTTCTTTTTAAACATTTCTTAGCCGCTTCGCAGTCCTTCTGGCTGTTGAAATACTCTTTAGTTCGTATTGTCCGCTGCTGCTACTTCTTGTATATCCGTCATTCAAGGTTGCCGTAGGTGGGAATTATCATTATTTTGATTGCATTCAGATCTATACATACATATAATATTAAAAGCATTTAGAAAGTATTAAATAAGAGCCGTAAATATACGTGCGATGTCACATTAATTTTTATTATCTGTAGCGAATTGAAATGTCAAAATTATTTATGGCACGTTTTGAAAAATTGCGCATTTTTTTAATTTACTTTACTTCTTTTCTGATGAAGAGATATAGGATACAATGTGGAATAAGTGCGAGGGTGTGTTATACAGATAAAAGTTGCCCTAAATATTTTTTCAACCTTCACAATTCACTCTAAGCCAATTTTTCAGTAAACGCGTTCTTGTTTAATTGACATATATATTTTAAAATGCGGTTTTCTTCGCAATTGTTGGGGCGGAGGCTGTTTTGTATGTGGTGAATGTATATCACATTAGTTTTTTATAGTGTCGTCGACATTTCACAATAATTAAATACAAGATTTGTACTCTATGTCAATAAAACAAGTATTTTGTAATAGTAAATACTTAAGAAAATATCAATTTTAATGAGTCACAAAAATGCTTTACACGGAATATGTAATACAGACGCTTTCAGATCTGAGAATTTCAAACTTTTTCAAAAATTATTGAAAAAAAGTCGGAAAATCTTTCGCCTACAAACTTTTAAAGCATAATTTATGCATAAAAATTGCTGATTTAATTGAGTGCAAGTTTAAACGAGCATAAAATCGAGTATTTATTCAATTTTACCAAAAATGGGTAAATTAGGTAGTTAATGGTACGTGATACAGTATATCTATTAAAATCAAAAGCGTAACATAATAATTTATTTCCACATATTTTACTAAAATTTGATTGTATACAAAATTTGTATTGAAAAAATTTAAGCGCTGTATTAAATTCATTTCACGTCTAATAAATTTCATTAAATGCTTGTTTTACAAAATGTTAAATCACATTTGCGATTAGCTACACCAATAAACCTGATTCAAACAGGTGAATTTCTACTCATAAAATTAAATTGTTGTGTGTGTATGTTTGATTTGTTTCATAAAAATCGCATTAAATTGTCTAGAAAAAATGATTTTTATAGATAATTGCAATTTTCTAATTTCTATAATGCTACAAGAAGACTTTCGCATTTCAAAGAATTAAACAACAAATACATCACTTAACACGTTATTTTAATTTAACCATCTAATTATTTCGTTTATTTGATAAATTTTCGCCCACTTTCACTTTGGACGAAATTTATTTTCTATTCAAATTCACGCAAAACGAAAAACTTCTACAAACAATTATAAAGCCATCAAACTGGTGTTTTTTAAAGGAAATTGGCAATAATTTTCCCCATTCATTTTATTAACAAATAATAAACTAACCAAATGAAGATTGATTAAAAGGAAACGTGAACAGCTAAAATAAACACAAGTTGACATTTTGGTAAAATTTATTATGGGAACTCCAGATGGTAACCGATGTGTAAAGTTGAAGATATCATAATTAAGTGATTCGTTTCATATTAAAAATTGGTCATTTCCTGATTAATAAATTGTCTTACATTCACTTTCCTACAATTTTAAAAGAAATGTCTTACACGTAATGAAATTGAAAAAAACTTATACTTATGATTGTTTCTTAAAACTCCAAATATCTTTATTCACTTTAGACAAAATTTCACACTTTTGTCGTTAATTTAACAACCAAACAGTTGTAAATTGAATGTAGTATTTTTGAAAACAATTAATTGACAATTTTTTCATAGTTGGTGCCACTTTTTTGCATTGTAATTGTGTATTTTGTGCATTATGAAAGTGAAAGTACCTACTTATTAAATACACAAAGCATATACTACATAAAATAATACTAGATAACCAGATTCTTTGTATATGTATAATATTATATGTGCAATTATTATTCAATAGAAAGGTTTTATTGGTGAAATTTCTTCTTTTTGAATCAAATCGTGTTCTGGTCATTCTGAATAACATTTTAAACTTGAATTGTTAAAAAAAAACTACAATATCATCAATAAATCAATGCCTCTATTGTTGTTTTTCTTTGGCATAATTCATATTAACAATAGTACTATGTAAATTACATCACATCCTACGAATCTCCACAAAAAACATCAATCAAAGTCATGTAAACGTTAAGATTTGTTATTAGTTACATTTCAATGCTCTCATATGATATACTTTTTTTATTACATATATTACTTTCTAAGCCAAAGTTGCATCATATTGTAATATTTCGGATTTACCATGTCATTTTCTATGATAATGTTGTTACGTACATATAAATGCAAAAAAGTGGAACAATCAACAAATAAAACAAGTGTTAAATTTATAGAAACTGAATGGGGAGGTGAAGAAACGCATTTTCAGATCTAGATTATTATTAAACTGAAAACCACCTACACTTTTTACAACATAATGTACATGAACTCAAAACAAACTAATAAAAATCGTAAATAAATTATTCATTAATAATTTAATACATAATCCAAATATAGAATATTTTTTATTGCATTAATAAATGTCGTTTAATAGGTGATTATATAAATTTATAAATCAAGTTGAGGCTTCATAATGTGTTGTGTCGACATTTAAATAAAATGTTACAAATTATGTAAAACCAGTCGTTTAATTGATGCATTTTTTCTGATATAAAATGTATCAAGTTCAAGTTTATTATATAAGAAAGTGGCCGAAAAGATCAGGGAGTGTTTTAAACTTTAAAATTAAAAAAAAAACATAATGAGTGCGTGTTAGAGAAACATAAAGAGATTGAATGCAAATACAATGATAACTTAATGAATACATATTATATTTTAGTATCAGGGTGTGTATTTTTTGTAATAATGTGAAACTTGATGACAAAATTTCTCGAATTGAGAACATTCCGTTGACCTGTCGACATTTCCAGAAATTACCCGACCATTTGCATACGTATTATATTAGACTGAATTGTGAAATTGGTTATTTTTAAGAAAAATCCATTTTTCAAGTAATTAAACATCAATCTATATATCGAGATCGTACTGAAATGAACTAATGATGATTTCCTGTATTTGCACATAAATCGTGCAAAATAAATTGCATGACAATTTATTAGCTTATAATATTTCGTAATTTCATCTGAAGTTCATCTGAAACCGAATGGAAAAAATTGCTAAATGAAGACTCAACTTGAAAACGGTGCAAATCTGTTAACAGTGAAAGTAAATCT
This sequence comes from Oryzaephilus surinamensis, assembly GCA_004796505.1. Lineage (NCBI taxonomy): Eukaryota > Metazoa > Arthropoda > Insecta > Coleoptera > Silvanidae > Oryzaephilus > Oryzaephilus surinamensis. Next base: position 7,908 of record SSSI01010220.1, read on the forward strand.
GACATTGTGTTCGCATTTGTGCTGGTCTGCAATATTGTAATATTAATGTAATCATTTCTTAACAATTAATGGTTTTCGCAACGGAAGATTTGCCTACTTCCGCACATTTTCGCATATCTGTGCTTCTTCGCGTTATCGTCATCATCAATCATCGTTATTGTACATATTTGAAGAAAACAGTTTCACAAAAATACTTATTATTACACATGCAATAAAATAAGATATTACATTACGAATTTTTTCTACATACACCAGTTACTTAATAATATTTTTTAATAATTCGTCCTTAACGAAAACAATTTCGAGCGATTGTAAATAATAAAAATTTAATTGGTTCAAAAATTTCATTGGCATTTCATGTACTTTTATATGATCTACATAAATAAGTTGCAAACTTTTTACGATGCCAAAAATCAAAGTGAAATCTGGGTTTCCTGTATGTCTTAACGAAATTTTAATTAAATTTGGCCAAAATGTCAAAATAATATAAGCCAGTTGATTTTATAACACTAAAACACAGAACTAGCACTTTTGAAATGCATTTACTCATAAATTTTCAATCAATTCTTAATTTATTAATTTATATGTTTATATCTTACGGTCATGGATCACTAAACTTAGAAAACAATCTATTTGCAAATATTAGTTATTAAAATGTTGAACTTCTATATAAAGTACAAATTTGTGTACTACTTACAATTAGTTTAATGTAAAATCGATCACGTTTCAATTACTTATTTGTGCAGATATTCATTTGAGTTTGAAAATTCAACCTAGACAAATTACTCACTATTACATTTCATAAAATGTCATCTCAAAATACATAACTGTACAAGGCCAAAGTGCTACTAAAGTGCTAACATATTTTTAAATGTCAAATAAACAAATCCGGATGCGGAACAAAATTCTTTTCAAACGCCAATGCCGCGAAAACACGTCATTTTCGTCCAATTGAAACAATTTCTCGTTAAACGAACTTTAACCACAGTTTAGCCAATTAATGTAACAATTAAACAGTGTTGAACTCACCTGAATAACGTGGGAAAATGCGATTTTATAACACCTAATCATCTTCTTGGAAGACTTTTTTATTTCATCAATTTTACATGCTTATTTATGTACTGCTTGTAAAATGTATCTTTTTACATCATTTTAACTAGTACTTGAAATCAAATTATGTAATGCGTGTATAATTAAAAGAGAATATGTATAAGTTTGGGAATAAAATTATACAACTTGCGGTTTCTTCTTTATAGAAGTTTTTTAAGAAAATTTCACTCTTTCAGTTGTCCTTCAACGCGAAAATTTTACAAACCGAACAATTTAACCAGGCCACAACAAACTATAATAAATTGAAATTAATCGAAATATTATTTAATAAATATGCGTATTTATTTGTACCAATAATAATAATAAATGTGTGTATAGAAAATGAGGTAATTGGGATAATTACACCAAAGCAGTATTCGTTTTGAAAAGAAAAAAAATTAATTAGAAGCAACATATTTGTAAAACAATTGTCCTTGATGGATCACATGAGGAAAGTTCGATTGCCATATAAAATAAATACCTGCATGTTCTAATTCGTTCAATACACCTTAAAATAATATTCAATCGAATTTCGAACCTTTTGTTCAATATGTAGGTGAGGTTTAAATACAGTCCGGAAACATATTGCTCTCCATTAACATTTTAATATGCAAATAGAAAAACGTGCACACAATTTATTAATGCAAAATACGTGCTGTATCAATGAATGATTGTTGTTTTTTGATTACACACAGTACAAATACGACAAATTGATATATTAAACAAGTGTTTAACAAAAGTTAACAAATTTATTGTTAAAAATTGACAGCAATTTAAACGGCGCTCAAATTTGATTTATTTGTTAAAAGAATTGAATGTCCTGAAGGCGTTTCACATTTATCTTACTCTCGTTTACGAATTTTTAACAAAATTCTATTCAATTTATTACCATTTATGACTAAGTGTGAAATTTCTTTCACTTCAATTGAACTTTAACTGGTGCAAACAAATTATACGAGAAGATTTCGCTTAATCGAACGTATTAATTAACTAGATCAATAGTATAAAATTGTTTGCATGCAATTTTTTTGCAATTTTTACATAACCGTCTCTACAATACAAGAACAAGTTCATTTCACTTCAAGATATAATTAAAAGCAAATAAAACTCAAACGAATTGGTATTGGCATTGACATTTTCCAACTTTAATAATAAATTGGTGTCTTTACGAAAATAAATATATAACATATATTAATATGTTATATGAAAGTAAAAATTCTCAATTATTGGCCATAGAATTTTCGAACAAATCCTTGATAATATATCTATTTATTTATATGATATTTTTTCTCTCTTCGTAATTACATATTATTAATAACATTTAAAAAAGAGACGCGCGCCTCAGAAAATTTCGAATATTGTAGTTATAATTCAGGGTTATTAAATAATTACGTTATGAAATCGTGTTGTACAAGTGACGTCACACAAATTTATTGCAAGTTCTACGTTGGCGGGTATATAAAATTTTGCTCACATGATGCACATTAACATCATTCCATGTTTATGCTCATTTGTATGTATTTAAATTGTTCATTCTTACAAATATACAGTGTGGCGATCACATGGTTGAATGTTTCAGCAACCATCAGTGAAAGTACTTCTTCATGGATGAGGCATGTGACTTGGTTGGCAATAGAGTGATTGTACTTTCGCAATAATGTGCATTATAAACGGTGGCATCAATTACAATTTTACTATAAAACCGTATAATGTATTAAGGGCGGTACAGGAATCCGTTTGCGATAAGAAAATTTATGGTCGAAAATGATTGTATTTTGATTTATGAAAGTGTTTCATCACTCTGTTGCAAACAATAGTCTATTATGAATAAAATTCGCATAAAATTCAAGAAGGCACTCATGACCACACATTTTTCACATTCAAAAATGAAAGTAAACCATTTACTATTTAATCAGACGGGAATTTTTATTAGTGTACCAGCTCGAAATTTATTACCTTTGCCATTTTTAACCGGTCTTTAAGCGAATCCGTAACATGCGGGCTTTTTAGGGCATTTTTCGTTATATAATATACTTGCACGTGAAGTTTAAAATTATTTTAAGAAGCCTAATTAAATTATATTGTTCATTCATTGCACAAACTTAAGTTGAATTGTTGATCTGCTTTATTGTATTTTTATTTACATACAATACTAATAAAATTGTTGAGATTTATTATTTGTTCATACATAATAATAGGTGCAAACGTAATGAAATCTACGTTTACACACGCTGTTTAATAATTCCCAAAAAAAAGAAAAAGATTTCATCTTATTATTATGTTATACTTTCTTGTTGCAAAAAATACAAGTGTATAATTTTACACTTTTTAAGCAAAATTAGTAACAATAATATAATAATTAGGAACACAAGAACTAGATTTTTGTAACATAACAATAGAATAGAAAAGCTCTGAAAAATAATTATTGTTTATTAGTAAAAATTTGAATTGCACGATTGATTTTTTTTCAACAATTACGACATTTAATAATTGTCGATTATACAACACGTACGATCAAAATTTTTATTGACGATTACAATTTTTTCCGCATTCCGTCAATTTTAAACGAGCAAATAAAATTCTTACATTACATACACGAAGAAGAACAAAAAGGCGTATACAGTCATAAAAAGATTTGCCTCAGATGAGCACAATGTAAGGAAGAAGGAAGCAATTTGATTGCGATTACATTTCACTATCCTGTTATTATCTGTGTTTTGTAATAGGATTTGTTCTTGTTTAAAGAAAACGGACAATCATTTGATTTATAATAATGAATTAGTGAACTATTGAAGACTCCCAAACAGCAAATGCGATGGTAATCAATTACGAACATTAGAAACTTTCTTTGGATAATGAATTGGCGCTTTAATGAGGAAAAATTTGAACAAAATTCAAGTTTTCCTTGACCCTTTCTAGAAAATCTGTTTATTGTCGACATTCATCGAAACAATTAAATAACAATAAAAAATTGTTACTCACCTTCTACTTGTCATTCTAAAAAATTATGGCACTAAAGGAGTTCAATTTGATACCGGAGGAATTATATCCTTAGCACCCCGAAGTGTTCAGCACTGGATGGAAGAAAAATGGTCACCCGCACAAAGACCGCCGCAATCACTGTACAAAACAACACCATAAAGAATCCAAAGCCAACAATAATAATGCACACACTTTGGTGGATGTTATGTAGGTTAGTAGTAAGTAGTAGAGGCAAAGACTGTCACTTTGGCTGGCCGTGGACACCACCTGATGGAAGATATGTGCTGGGTGTGAAATAAGCAAAAATAGTGGATGCCTCCACCACTGTCATGCAAAAGAACAATTATTTCTGTCTGGCCAAGTGGTTGCGGTCAGGGCCTAGAAAGAAAATTACGAAAATAGGCTAATTGGATCATTTGAACTGGAATTGAAACGGTTTTGTGGGAGATTCGAAGAAAAATCGAAAGTGATGCTGGAAAACGATGTGATAATTTTTTAAATCACTTTCTATATGAAGAAAATCGAAAGTAGTTGGATTTTGTTGTTTGACTGTTTTTTATAAAAATTTTGCAATTTATACAGTCCACCCTCACTATGACATAATGTAATAGAAATTTGCATTCAAAATTATGGTAGACATTTAATTTTTGCGAAATTCTATCAGTTTAACCGCATATTATAATCGAGATCGTAAATATTGATAACATTATTATTATTTGAAATATAAATATCGATATGTGTTCTCAATAGAACAAAATTAAAATCAAGCTCATTAATAATAAAAATTAACATACTTTCGACACTAAATAAAAAAAATGTAATAATGGACTCACATATTCTCGTGCCAATCCATTTATGGTAGAGCTTGTTTCTGTTTTTTTTTTTCAATATCAATAATTGGGATTACAAAATTTTTATATTATAGGCTGATTAGATTTCAAAAATTATGTCTATAATAAAGTGTATAAAGAGATTGGCTGTACATGAACCTGAAATGGTATACTTTTCTTTGAAAGTTTGTATCAGATAATATTTCAACTTTTAAAATTGGATTTTTCGTAGCTAGAATGTAGGCAAGTTTGTGGAAAGAAGGGTGATTTTACTTGAAGCATTTATTAAACATAACTTTAAATGGAAATAGAAAGACGCGTTATTATTTATAGATTATATTTTACTGTAGTTTATGTTTATAGTGTTAATAATCAACAATATAAATTATTGTGCAGTTTTTAAGATTGTTTTTATAAATCAAACAATTTCACTGAAATCTGATGAAAAATTGGCACAGTTTCAAAACATTGCAATTTTTTGCAAATAAAAATCGAGATTACTTCCGCGAATCAATAATTATAGGCCATTAATATACCGTAAACTTTTCCCCATAATTCTTTTTTGTGGTCTAATAAAACGTCTAAATGAAAACAACAAATTAAATAAAAAACTTTATTCAATTCAAACAAAACAAACTAATTAACAGTTATTTAAATTGTTCATAAACATTAATATTCGCAATTTCGGTTCTACAGTTTAGCAAATCCCGATGCGCTAAAGGAATTGGGAAAGATGGAGGGAAATCACTTAATTGTCTTCTAGCGTAAAACACTTTAGCTGGATGTTTGTTTTTGGCAGCATTTAGGGTGTTTTCAACTTGTTTCATCACTTCTTTAGTACATGTCTTTATTAAAATGATAAAAAACACTAACTGTTTATTATTTTCTAAAAATACTTTAAGTGGCCCAACGCTAAATTTATCAACAGTTTCAAAGTCGAGGAAAACTCGTTCTAATGGCAAATTTTCAATAGAGTTTAAACTTTCAAACAACTTGTCAATTTCCATATGAATCGTACTAAATCTACAGCGAAAACAAAAAATAGTTATTTGTTATACAAGTGCGGAAAAAAGTACTTGCAAAATGGAGAATAGTTTGAAAAACGAGGCGAAGCCGAGTTTTTCAGAGGCGAGATTTTGCAAATATCTTTTCGTCCGAGTAAAACACAAGATTTTTTGTAACAAACGTTCAAATTTATTATATTTTTTTTCTGAAATTAAAAAATGAATAGTTTTTCGAATTTAGGGATATTTTTTTGGTTGGTAATGAAACAATTGACTGAAATGTCAACTGAATTGTCAGAATCACGTTTTCAGCCAATCAGAAAATTTGTTTAGTAAGTTTTAATACCAACGTTGCTTTTTAATTATAACTGAAAACCGTGCTGAAATAGTTATTTGTTATACAAGTGCGGAAAAAAGTACATATTTGCAAAATTCTTCTCAATATTCAGATATTGCAAATATCTTTCCGTTCGAGTAAAACACAAGATTTTTTGTAACAAACATTAACGAATTTAGGGATATTTTTTGGTTGGTAATGAAACAAATTTACCAACTATCAATGCCAGTAATTGCCACAATTGCACCATAAACTTTAATTTTAAATAATTGAAGACATATTTCTTTGTTGATTTATTTAGTATATCGTGTATTATTATTATAAAATAAGTTGAATTAAAATATTGTTTATGCTATTAACAAGATGGACGCCACAACAAAATTGACACACTATAGAATTAGCCTGAATTCCAGCAACCAGCAATTTGTTTAACAAGTACCAACATTGTTTTTTCTTATAACTGCGATCGTACAGTAATAACCCCGATTACTGTACGATTTTTGAGTAAAAATTACTAAAAATCGTTTGGTAATGTAACCAAATTAAAACAGCGATAAAAAATAGTTATTTGTTATACAAGTGCGGAAAAAAGTATTTGTAAAATCGAATATATTTTGAAAATCTCGGCTTCGCCTCGTTTTTCAAAGGTGACATTATGCAAATATCTTTCCGTCCGAGTAAAACACAAGATTTTTTTGTAACAAACATTCGAATTTATTGAATTTTTTTTAATTAAAAAATTAATGGTTGCTCGAATTTAGGGATATTTTTTTGGTTGGTAATAAAACAATTGAACAAATTTACCAACTGTCAATGTCAGTAATTGCCACAATTGCACCATAAACTTTAATTTTAAATAATTGAAAACATATTTCTTTGTTGATTTATTTAGTGAATCGTGTATTATTATAAAATAAGTTGAATTAAAATATTGTTTATGCTATTAACAAGATGGACGCCACAACAAAATTGACACACTATGGAATTAGCCTGAATTCCAGCAACCAGCAATTCGTTTAA
>SSSI01010222.1:0-64269 GCA_004796505.1 Oryzaephilus surinamensis
TAGGCTTAGGATTTATATGCATTTTGAATTGTCAAAATATGCATGCAAATATGCACTAAAAATTGCTGAAATATGCACTTAAATATGCAGTATATATTATGCATTATTTTCACTTTTTTTTATTTTTATACGACCTAAAAGAGGAAATTAGAGGAATATTATAAAATAATCTTATGTTTTAATACTTTATACAATATATATGTATTTAAGGGCCGATTTATTCACCTCACAATTGTTTCTATAGAAATTATGCTCAGGATAAATTTATCAGCAGATGAATAGGTTGAGCCTAAAACTGCTAAGTTGGAAAACAAAAATATAGAAATTGAAAAAAGCTTTCTTTGGGATTTTCAAACTTGCATTTTTCAAAATATGTATTTTGCAGTTTCCATTAAGTGTTGTTCCACTTGAATTTTTTTTACCATGCATTTACCGAATTATTGCAGATTAAACAAAACAACACTTTTCCGTCAAACATATGTTTGGATTTTATTTAACGTATGTATGATATTTAAGATAACAAAAGCCGTTTTTATTTTCCTATGTTTACTCGTTGAAAATTAAAATTTAAAATCCAATTGAATAATAAAAGTGAAATGTGAAAATTAGACAACTCAACACAAATATATGACAATAAACAACCATAAGATACGGTATAGGAAATACCACCCCTAATTGCCTACTTAGTTGGATTTTTCATAAAATCCAGTACCTATATGTGGCCCGGTGGGTCATTGTACTGCTAATTAAGTATTAGAGAAGGATTAAAAATTGAAAATACAAAGAGACTTATTAAAGTTTCCACAAAAATTATACTTTATATTAGAAAAAACTTGTAAATATGCATTTATTTGCATTTTATAAAAAATATGCATGCATTTTAAAAAATCCTAAAATATGCATGCATATGCATTTATATATGCAGTGCATATAAATCCTAAGCCTAATGGTAAAGTTTACTAAAATTTCTATACAATCGATAAAATACAAAATTCCACGTGGATTATTTTTACAACAGTCAATTTGTTTTATTAATCACGTCTCAAAGCCAAAAAGAAAAAAAATTTCTTGGTGTGACCAATATTACTGTTCAGATTTTTTATTTTATCTTTATTTCCTGTTGTAAGACAACAAATATCGACTAATTTTTGTTGTTGTTTGTAATATGTTTATTCATGCGAAAATTTAACATGTTCCAACAACAATATAAAATGATAAAAATGGTGACACGGTGTTTCGTAATCTTTTTTTGGCCTTAACCATAAGTGTTATGGTTTTGTAGCGTTATTCCTAATTAAATGTAATTAATATAAGGAAAACGACCTTTATTGAAGCCGACTTAATAAGGGTAATAGTCTAATTGTACTGTTTTAGTACTTGAATTGGTGTCAAAGGCCAAATTGCAGAACATCGTCAAAGATTTACAATATTGGAAATGTGGAAAAATTAGGGAAACTTAATGCTTTAACTGGACATGCATTAAATTTAATTGGAAAACAGTTTTCTCTTTTCTATCGTGATTAATTTTATTGTCTGGTTGATATATTTAGAAGGTCTACAATAAATAAATAAATATATATACATATAATATTTTTCTACGTCACATAATCGAGATGCAGCCAAGTAGAACGACCTTAGTTATTGTTTTCATTAATATAGTATTTTCATTTATTTTGTATAAAATGTGGATAAGTAGTATATAATCCGAATAATAAAATTAAATGTGGCCTCAATTAAAAAAAACTGCAATTAAACGATACTTTTTCTTTTTCCATTCATTAGTGCTTTTATTTACAAAATATTTAATATTCCTTTGAACATTTATTAATCAATTTTAATTCCCTTCGATCGTTACATAATCTACAATGTAATATTTTTAAATATTCGTGCATAGAATCGTTTATTCGTTAATTATAAATTACGTCACATGAATTTTTATTATAATTCATTTCCGTTTATCATTTTCGTATATTTATTTTTTTATTTTATACTGATATTAATTTCTAGTTTGCATGTAAAGTATGTATAAATATTCGAGTTGATGCACTTTTTCAAACATAATATTCTAATTTGAATGCATTTTTTTGCGAAATCTAATAACAGAGTGCGCTTAAAATATGAATATTTGAATAATGACTTAGAAAAATGTGCTATTAAAATGCATAGATAGGAAGAAAATTCTTGGTAGAAATAATTATTTTTATAAAAATAAAAATATATATGTACCTATTAGTTTTATTCAAAATTACGAGTATATGTATGATATGCAGAAGAAATATTTCCTGATTAGAATCTTTTATGTGTTGAATTCGTAATAAAAGTACAACTCATTTAAGAGAAAACTGAACTTTTCTAATTAAAAAATTTGAAAATTATTTTAAACTAGTCGTGCGGAAATGTAATTGTTTTAATTATAAGTAATTTTTAATAAATTGATTTGATATGGAATTTTTTGTGTTGAATATGTTTTATGGCCAAGGTTCAGTTACTTTTTTAAATTTCTTTAACATTTCTTGAAAGGAGATGGCTTTCATTCACGAATTCTAACATTCAAATTGACTGAAAGTGCCAAATAGATAATTTATTGGAACCAACGAAGAGTGCTAAAACGATATATTTTTAATTAGACTTTTGGTTAATTGTTATGTAAAACGGTTGTTGTGAGAATGTCATTGTTTCCTTCATTAATAATTAAAATTGATGTTGAAAAGGAAACATTTTAAAAAATATTTGTATTGTAAAAAAATATGGAATCTTTTTAACATTAAAATGATGTTTTAACAAAAAACCAGGATTAAATCAGCTTCTATAAAGCAGTTATTATTAAATAAATAACAAAAAATTGTATTGTTGATAATTCTTTTAAGTGAATTTATTTTAAGCACAAAATGTATTTGGATTAGCATATTTATTGTCAAGAAATTCGATATAACAAGTTTTTTTAATAACTATATAAGTGTCCTACTTTATATTTATATTATAATCCAAGTTAACTAATTTATAATAAATCGATACGTTTTCAATGTCACTTAATACTGTAAGTTATCATATTTAAAAAAATAAATACATAAAATAGAACCAGTTAATGAAGGCGAGTTGTTTTATTACGGTACTTAAATTTTATTTTAAGTGACAAATGCGCCATGTTTCAAAAATTCAACCGATTTTATGTAACATTGTGAACGTAATTTGTAATAAAAGACGAACTAATGTAAATTATATGAATTACCACAATGTTTATTTTACTTTTTCTATTACAATATTATAGTTGGCCTGTGGTAATGAAAAATTCTACCTTGGATAAACATATATTACAATAAAATAGAGAAAAACTTGTACAAAAATTTAATTAACATCTTTCGTGGGCTATTTTTTATAAAAATCTAATTAGGAAACGCTTTTTTCACATAAATCAAAGTTCCTATACGAAACTTGCATTAATTATAAATAATTTTCAATTACAGTTAAAAAAATTATAATGTGTAGTTATCAATTAACCCAATTTTGTGTGACTAGCACTTAATTAAAAAGACGTCGTCTGTCCTCTTACCGTCAAACTGCAGAAAAATCCCTTTTCTGAAAACTGAATGGACATTTTTGCACCACTGAACGTCAGTTATAAAATCGTGCAAATGCACTTGATTCCATAATTTATGTAATTTTCATTTAAAACGGTAAATTTCTACAAACACAAAACATCGCACAATTCACATATATATAATATTTGTTTTGTATTCTGTTGAAATGAAATCAATTGATGGATTTTTCAATATAGACGCGTGTACTGTTGTTCGGACCGGCTTTGAAACAAGAACAGCTGAGCAAGAACATTATAAAAAGGAATCCATGAGAAGAGGTTGTTGTGGTCGACGTCGTCGTGGCCGTTCAGCCTCATATCGCGAAGGAGACTGACTGCCTCGAGCTAACCAACACCATGTTCAATTCTTTTCGATGAGGAAAAGGTAACCTCCGACTATAGTTTACATTTCATATACAAATGTGACAATTTTTATGAAAACTTTCCGGCTGAAGAAGTTTCTATCGAAGATTTATCTGTTCTATTGTCCTCTGCCATTTATCTTCGAGTGTAGATAATACCATAACAAGTTCCGCAATTTGTGTAAAACAACTTTTTTATTGAATAAACTTTTATTATTTGCAATTCGGTGATAGTTTTACCGTTTTTGATACAAATTTAATCGATATAACACGTATCCTTGGTTACTTAACGTAATAAACTTTTCAATTTTAAGAATTTCACTTAAAACTATCTAGTGAATTCTTTTTCATGTTGAAAAGCTGTTTACATGTTTTACGTTTTTGTTTTTTTACTGAAAATTATACTTCAATAACCATAAATAAATAAGCACAAACCGTGTTACAATTACACGTAATGGAAATGTATTATTATAGATTAAATTTTCATCCATAGCAGTTTTTAATTCATATAATTTTGGTATAAATATATTATACTTTTTTCTAATAATATAAATCTTATTTAACAAAAATCATTCATTATTCATTTTTATTATATATGTAACTGCAAATATTTTATCCATTTCAACACTATTATGTACATATATTTTAATTCGAAAATATCAAGAATAAATGAAAAAAAATGAGAAATAATTATTTTAGTAATGTTACACATAATTTTCCAGCCCGTATTTGTATTAATGAGTTTAACTAGCTTTGTTTTATATTCATCTACCTACACAAGTTATTTAATTTAATGGTAAAATAATTAATACAGATTGATAGTTATTTATTCTACAATAGTTAAACATTGTTACTAAACAAAATATTCAGCAATGCATGAACTGTTGAAGTTGTGTGTGTGGTTTAAATTTTGTTGATAAAATTTGAAAATTCTTGTATTAAATTTATTAATACATGTTTAAGTTTGCAAAATACCCACCCATCATTTAATCTTATACACAATTTCGCAATGACATTTATTACATAATACTCTTCGTGTACATTTTACATGTATGTATTCTAATAAACAAATATAGAATTCTGTGATAAACACAGATTCATTTATACATACATATATGTATATAAATATCTGAAGTTGACAGTAGACAAGAAAATTTTATAGAACTGCATGAATAATAATATCCCACCAACCTAATTAAATTCTAAAGCATTATATTCATTTTTTTTTCTATTTTATTCCGCATATTATAAAAATCACACACTAACACAGAAAATAATATGCGTAAGCCAGGGAATTTAAATTAAAAATAAAATAAAACACGAAAAACTAACATTTTTTTCGTTCGTTTGTGTGTTTTTCGTATTGTTTATACAATTCATTTAAACTTATTTCTTGTCTGTGGTAACGGTTATATAAAAATAAGGTCATTTAGAATAAAATTTTTAAAAATAATATATGTAACGGTAAATATGTGCATATATATCTGTTTATATTTATGTATGAATCTTGACAAAAAAAATTATACAATCATAAATCACACCTATTGTACAGGTGTGATATATTTTTTGAATTCAACAATTTATTTCACAATTAAATTCCATTCTTTTATTCGATTATTTGCAATCAATGGTTTGGTGATGGCATAATAATATACAAATAATTCGATTAACCCACACAACTAGATATTAAAAATTAATTAGTGTACATTTATATAATATTCTTGGCCTTGTTTATGTTATATGAATAATTATGGTATTATTGTTTCCGCCAGTGTATACGTCATGTTTTTATGGGATTTACTTGCAGTTAAAATTATAAGATAATTAGTAACAAGCTTCACACTTAATTAATAAGAGTAGGTGTCTTCCGCATTAATTCATATTGAAATCGAAATTGTTATAGATCATAAATCTTTTTCAACATTTTTAAGTAAGAAAGTGACAGTTAAATAGATTTCTCGAAAATTTGATATAATAAGTAAATTTAAATATATAATGTAGAATTTTCTGTGTGAAATCCAAACTAATTTGAAATTTCCACTTAATTACATTCTTTGAATAAAATCATACGCTATAAATAGTGGCATTTTCATCAAAGCGTCTAATATACTCTACTTTAATTCGTAATTATGATAGAAAGCTATAAATATACTTAAGAATAATTTATAGAAAAATATAAATATAATTAGAAAAATTTGTAATAATCGTACAAGTGTGTTTTTACATTTGCAACAAGTAATAGGCTGGAACGGATTGTAAAAACATTTTAATAAATTAAGAAAGTATCCGTGTTAATAATAAATACTTATAAACATTGAAAGATATGATTTATTGTTGTACAGTTTAATAAACAATACTTGTATTACAACATCCTATTACTCTAATTATTATAAATCGAATTTCTTGGCTAAATTGCTTGGAAAAAATAGATTAAAGCTTAACAATATTTTACTTTCATTGCATGACTAGCTTTAAATATAAAATACACACATACTTAAGGTAAAATTTTTGAAATCAATATTTGATTTATAGAAGGGATGATTGTAGAATATAATTGCAAAGTCTTATTAAGATTCAGTAATAAATAAAAAAGTTATAAACAATTTAAAAATTCGTAAAGCGAATTTAAATTCAAAGTTCCCCAAAACGCGGTTTTTAAAAACTCACTAAGGTCCATTCATTTAGGGATGAAAAAAATATGATTGGTCAGCTTCCACGTGATTTAATTTTTGAAATTTTATTGATCGAAAGCAAGGTTATAAGGTGACAAATGTGACAATTATTGGATAATTTTAAAAAACGTCATAATTCAATATGGACGATTTTTCATCCCTAAATGAATGGACCTTAGGTACACGGAATTTTTGTGATTATAAATCAAAAGTAGGTCAGAAACCAGACCAGTCATTTGAAATTGCATCATTTCAAAAATTGCGTCACATGACAAGGTCACTAGAAATTGCATAATTTTAAAATTGACGTAAAATCTAATAATAATAACTGCATCAAATGTAGAAAGATAAATTTAAAAACTTCTGAAAATTAGGTCAACAACTAGTTTTTTTGTGTTTATTAATAAAATTTGTGCAATTGGACTTGTTTTAATGTATCTACAAATAGTAAATACGTATTTTGAAAAAATTACTTATCCATACATAAAGTCGTTGCTATGGAAATCAATCAAACATAAAATTTCAAATCAGTTTGCCTTAGACTTAGATACATATTCCTTGGTGCACGAATGAAGAATGTGCAAAAGAATGTGAACTGATACCACGTGACACTTTTATAGAAACTCTATTAGCGGTTATAGAGAGTAAATTTCATAGGAAGGGATAATACCTCTCCCACCAGTCAACTCTCATGCACCGCACTATACATATGTTGTCGTTGCTATAGAAATAAATACATGTTGCTATATGATATACAAAATGATGTTCCAAAGTATATTTTTGGCATCATTAATTAGAGAAGTTCAATTAAATTTAATTACTATGAATAAGCTTTATACAAAATTCTGTTTTAAAATGTATCTATAATATAATAAATATATTATACACGCATCTTTGAAAGTAAGTAAAATGAAAACCGTGACATTAACTGTTTTACATAAAAGCAGAAAATTATTTCACATAAAATACTAACTGTATTTAGAAAATTCACGTGACTTACTACATTCAATAGTACAATTTTTTCTGCTATAATTTACAATATTTTATTCATATATTACTTTGTGGTATTTTCATTAATTTTTTTTCTTTACTGTTTAATGACAAACATTATAATACGATTAGGTATAATATTTTTTTCAACAACTTTATTCAAAATGAATAAATAAATTGTAATTTAAATTTTTAAAAAAGTACAAAGCTATAGTGAAAACTTAAAACTGTGTTTTAAAGTATATCAAAGTCCTATTAATAATTTTCAAATCGGAGATTAAAATACATAATCTTCTCGGAAATTAGACTGCTTCCTTCTTATAATATTAAGTAAGTGGATACATAGTAAAAATATAAATTGGATTCAAATGAAAAGGTGCCGGCAATTATACCTTTTTCCAGTAACAATTCATTAAGATTAAAAGCTATAAAAACATTTATAATAATTCTAAAAACAAATAAAGCCAATATAGAAGATACGTATATTTATGTGTTTAAAATGTTGTTATAATTTATAGCAATCCATAATTGGATAACAAATATAACCCTTTCAGATCAATAGTGCAGAAGATATTTGATTTATGTACACCTAATAAAAGACCAGAGGCCTAATCAGACGATTTACTAGTTAGAATTTATTTCATAGCAAAAAATTCATTCCTTAAGGCTTATCGAATGCGGAATGTCTATAGCGTAAAGTCACAAAATCAATCTATAAGTATATAAACTGAGTTTACATAGGATATAGGACCCTTACCCCCCCCCCCATTGCAGAAAAGTGGATTAAATTTTAGCACGGTGTTAAATATTTAATCCACGATTTTGACCAATCAGATTCAAGAATTAGCTCATTTAACACCGTGTCAAAATTCAACACCGTGTTATAGTTTTCTGCAATTGGGGGTTATTCTCACATTCAACTGCATCAAAAATTCTCTTAGTAAATTGAAAAGAACTTTAAACGAATATGTTGGAAACGAGATGAACTATATAGATGAAAATTGCAAAGTGTTTTCTAATTTTAATTTTCAATAATAAAGCTTTCGTGCTGATTAAAAAAATATACTATTATTTTGGAAAATATTCCTGAAAGGCAACAAACTATGTTCAATCAACTTGCAAGAACAAAAATGGGAAATTCGATAAAAATTCTTAGGCATTTATTTTACAATGGTAGAAAAAGTCAGTTTGACACACAATCGAAAAGATCGAAGGAAAAAATTGTCCCGTTTTTAAGATAAAAGCTGAATGGGGATGGAAGATCGACGATCCCATAGATAATGATCTTCAACTTGTTCCACCAACCTAATTCGTCGATTCTTAAGAGGCTATGTAGGCAAACATAGAAAACAGCAGGACACAATACGACGACGATACGACGATAGTTGTTGCACAGGCGTCGATACGCTTTCCACTGTGACGTCATTGCTGCAGTTGATATCCTTCGACTCGCAACTTTAAAGAATTAGGACAAGAAAAAACAAAAAATTAAACTCTTGTTTTTTAATTCCTATCCATTGAATTCCATTCAAAATAAATAAATTTACATAAATTGATGTTTTCATAAATAAATAATTTCGGAATAACGTAATTATGAAAGGGTTGGCCAAAACCAAATAGCCGAACCAAAATCAATTAAAACTATTTAGACAAACACACATGATACGTCGTTTGATCTTCCAGCACATGGCGCGGGGGCGGCATTGGGGGTTAAAATGTAAGTTTCATTCAAGGCATGAATGTCTGAATTTTCTCAAATACGACAATGGATCCATACTTGTTTTGATGGTGATGGTGGTGGCGGCGTTGGTGGTATATGGTCGTGTGTCTCAAGGGGGGGTGGTGGTGGTGGTGGATGGCGCACAGCATGGTCGATAGCGCCTCGACGCCGCCGAATGCCGAACAACCGAACCGCCGAATGCGCGCCACTTTGGCCAGTTTTTCAGTAACGAGACGGAAAGCTCTGCAAAGAGCTCGGCTACTTTTCAAATACCACCACATTTAAATAACATCTCTTTTAATCCCCCTCGCTTTTCACTATTATATACATACATGTATATTTTCAAAATTACTCTTCTCTAATAATCAATTCGATAAATAAGTCGATTAATGATTTCATTATTAATTTTGTAAATTTTGTGACGAGAGTGTTTGTGCGCGTTCAAATTTTTCCGTATAATTTCCAAAAAAATTATTATGTGCCAACTTTTCCAAAGCTTTCATTTTCTATCAACGTTATTGTCTTGTCAACAGAAAATTATTATGGAATGTTTGGGGCTACTTTAATGAGTTTTTGAGTAACGCTTTTTTTCTATCAACGAGTAAGTATATCGTGGCCACAAAGGCTTGATAAAAATAATAATTACTTAATAAATGCACTTATTCTATATTTTATAAAACTAGAGCAACATTAATTAATTCGGTACAAATAGAAATAAAATATTAAATATAATATTTCACTTTCTAGGAAGTTGTTTTTAATGTCAAAACAGAAAACCATCACTTGAACTAATTTCCATATTGGAAATTATGATGGAAAATGAATTTTATATGGAATAAAATAAGTACGAAAATAACAAAATGGCTTTAAAACAATTTTCTATTCAGGCTGTATTTATTTAAGGTATCAAGAAATCGATTTGCTTTCATGAAATTAATTTATATTTGTTCATTAAAATCTATAAAGCTTTCATTTTATAACAATATTATAATAAAGTTGATGAAGAAAGTTTCTGAAATCACTTTTACTGCTTTTTTGGCAAAATTTATCATGAATAGATTTAATTATTACTATAATTTCAAAGTTGTGTACATTTCTGTGGATGTAATTTTGGTGTTTAAGTTAAGTTTTCTCTATATAAAAGTAACACCCACCTCACTTTATCCTCTTTACATAAATTCGCTTTTAATTTCTTTTTTACTGCAAAAGTAACCAGTAAAAGGGTACGTATAACATAACATCCCTAAATATTTATTACACAACAAATTTCATATCTGCTCGTGCGTATATGTTTTTCAATGGCTTTATTAATTTGTTAAGAACAAAGAAAATATACCTATTTCTCTTAAAAATGTATCATGCATGATTGAAAAAGTTGTTCGTTAAACAAACAATACTGGGGTTAAATGCTTTGATTTTCAGGTAAATAAAAGAAAATCATCACAAAATATGATATTTATGTTGGATTGAAAAATCCTCTGTTAAAATATTTATTGCGTGCATATTTATTGTAAAATGCATCAATTTTCCAAGCTGATACAACAAAATGAATAAATTTTATATTATCTATAAAATGATAAAATCGTTAAACGACACATAGGTCTAAAAGGCATTGAAAATGTGCTTTAAAGTATAACGATTCAATTTAAGCACCAACAAATATTTAATCGTAACTTATGTATAAATATTTTTCTGCATTATAAAACTTTCAATGGAAATTAAAAATGAAACTTTGGAAAAAAGACACGACCTAATATAATTTCCCATTAACTTTGTAATTCCACTCATTTATTTTCTAATTTAAATTTATTCAAATGCTAAATTATTCTACATTTTTCATTCTAATTTCGAAGTTTATTAAAGTAGAATTTGAACAAATCAAGTGTATTTAGTTTAAGCTCGTATATTATACTTATCGTTTATACTAAGTAAACGATTTTTCATTTTAAATGTAACACGATAATGGCATTAATAGAGGTTTTACAATTAAAATTGTTAATCTATTTAGAACATTATTAAATGCACTTGTTAGTGATGGATAAATTAAATGACACTAAAGAATGCCATTAGATATAAGTTTCACAAACATATTAAAACAATTTAATTTCTTCTCACGTGCGAAAAGTAGCTCATTAAAGCAAAAATTCAATTTCGGTCATTAATTAACAAGCATAAAACAGCCCAGATGGTAGTTGTGGATTATGAGGCATGAAACTCGTAAGAAAACTAAAAAAATTACGTCATATGCCTAATTTTCCAGTTATGTGATGTGGGGAAAAGGAAACAATTAAAGCTCGACTTTTCAGCCATACGTTGGAAGCTCAAATAGAGAAAAATAAGACGAAATTGTGAACATGTCACGTTCCGTACGTGTAACTTATTACGGTTACATTGTACAAAGGTAATAAAGTAAAAATTTGTCAGAAATTGCGCACAGACCACAGTGTTTGATAAATATAAAAAATATACTGAAATGGTTTATACACAAAGATAAACGTTTCTGTGTTAAATTACAAAATGTTATGTTTTGCAAGAGCGTAAAATACCTTAAGGTTTCCCAGAAAATATGTAAATTCCCTTATCTTCTTTATAAAATAATTATTTTATACAAATTTATGGAGAATTACAGTAAAGAGTGCGGGCTTGTATGTTTATTGAAAAGTTCAGTTTTTTCAGGAATAATTAACTTTAAAATATGTAATAAAATCTATTATACTATGAGCGCATTCGCCAAAGTTTTAATGAGTCTATTCATTCAAATTTTCACATAACAAACAAACAATTTTCGTTTTTTTTTATATACATCGAAATCAGAGTATAGTCCATCGAAATTTATTGAAAATGTTAGGTAAATAACAAACATGTTCAATGATAATGCTTCAAAAAGCTTTTTTTGTAAATAAGACTCGCAAAATGAATTTCGGGGTTTTAATTATTGAACATTTATTAAAATAAAAAAAAACCGTAGTATATACATACATTTAGGGCAACAAATGGATTTTACATTCGTCACATGGACGAAAAAAAAAACGCAAAAACTGAGTAACTCATTTTCAGGCACGTACAAGCGAAAAGTTATAAACGAGTACATTGTAAGAACTGAAATTGTGGGTACACAAAAGTTGATGTGAAGTACAACATCGGTGACAACTTAATATACTACACTAACGGAGCTTTCGTTTGACATTATATCAACTTTATTATCCATATTACTTTAATGTTTCCATTATATTTGTGAAACAAAACTGTATATTAGATGTCTAAGCCGAAATTTATCTTAAAACTGACTGAAATATCAATTATTATTATTATCCATTTTGCAACACGTATAGAAAATATCTTTTATTATCTATTGTATCGTACGTCCAATAAAAATCTTCTCCCCTGATATAAATTACGTCTTTGTTAGTTGAAAATGTCGTTTTTTTTATTTTATTTCGACAATAAATTCCAATAATTCAATCTTTGATTGTTAGTTTCGAAGAAGTAGGATCAGATTCAGAAACAATTGCAATTAGAGAATTTGTATTATTCAGTATTGACCATTTTAATGGGGTCACTCTCTTAATAAATTTACGAACGTGTTTTTTGAAATGTTGTACTACTATATTGCGAAAAAGTGCATCAAAGAAAATTAAATCAAGAGGGTTTTCAGATTTCTCAGAAATTTTATACTTTATGAAGGACTCGTTTAACGACATTTAATTGTTGTAAAAATGGAAAAGTAGAAAAGATAGTTTATCGTTATGGAAAAAAATACAAACACACAAATGAATGAAAGTATTTCAGAGGGTAAGCTAAGGAGAACTTTTTAAATTTTTAAAAACCTCCCCCTCATTTCTTTATTTATTAAGACGAATGCGTCCTCCTGGTTTTTCTAACTTGTAATTACCGCAATAACGATTTTTGTGACATCAAACACACGACTAAATAATTTCTATCGTTATATAGTTCGAAATCAGTCAATGAGCATTAAAATTTACAAAATAACAGTTTAAACTCTATTGAATTGTCTGTTTTCAAATAAGTTTTATAATCTCCCAACACAATGTCGGTTGGAAATAATCATACTATACATATATACGATAGAAATCAATACTCGTGTATTTTAACCAAAAAAGAGCGCTCCAACGTTGTCATTTCGTTTTTGGTTTCAAGAGGTGTAAATACGACAAAGGGAATGTTTTAAAAAATGATCATGGACGAACAATGGGCTTTGAATTATGCTTGTTGTAGCGACATAAAAAGGTTAAAAACACTTTAAACAGTATGTGTGTATAAAACATGATACATTTTGTTATTATAATACGGTAAAAAAACGTCAAAATGAAAAAGAAAAATCATCAGCCGTATGTATGACTAAACACTTAAACGAAATTGAATTTTTCTTGTTTTCTTTTTAACCATCCTGAACACACATAAACATTGTGTATTATTTCTTGCACGTAAAACGTTTTTTCTCATATATTTAAGTATAAACGGAAAGTGCATGGTGAAAAATAATACGGGGGACTTAAATCTAAAGGTTACATGTGGCTGTAATAAAATATTCTTTGAATAAACAACAACCCAAAAGTGGTATAAGCTAATAAAGATGCGTCGAATGTTTATACGAGTATAAGGATAAGGGTGTAGAATGGAAAGTGATTGGGGGTGGAATTCGCCACCTGACTTTTCAAGTAAAATCACCTAATCTAACTTTCATACCATGGATTTTGGGTTTTTGCATAAATTCATACCAAAAAAAAACTGAAATATGACGTACATATAAATTATTGTCAGAATTGTAACAGATGTTCAAATATATGTATATATTTTTAATACATAAAAACAAATTCGTGTGGGTGGCTAATAAAAAAGTCGCCCTATCAATATTTACAACGTTTTGTTATAGATCGTTAGGGTGTAATTGTTGTAAACTTGGCCAAGTTTGCGATATATGAAAGTTTTCGGTTCGTGTTATATTTATAAAACATGTATGCCTACGTATATGAAGCAGTTTCTGATAAAAAAAATGAATGTATGAAAACTCGTTTAGTATAGTTTTTCGTAAATTGATGGTTATTGTTTATCCAAATTCGGAAACTACATGGAAAAATCACTATGTCAATCATTTTTCATATATTTTTCTAAAAATAGAATGTAATTTAATAAATAAAACATTGGAAAAGTTTTGAGTGTATAATTATTTCAAACTTTAACAAAAGTTGAGCTTTTCTGTAGGGAATTTTATTTTTATTCTATTTACCCTTTGCAAAAATAATTACGTAAAATGCAACTGAAATATAATCGTGTAAGTTGCAATTAATTGTTATAAATTTAAAATTGAAATTTACACCAAAATCTAATTCGATTTGCTTTTTCCAAATTAGAAAAATATTGTAATCTGATTCGAAATTGGAATAAAAACGTATTTTCATATTCTTTAATTAAAGGTGTGTTTATACGTGAAGTTTTACCATAATGCTGTTATCTTTTTGCTTTAAACTAGTGCAAATGAATGGAAAACATTTAATATTGTCAAGATAGCATTTATGAATATGATTTTAGTAATTCAAATATTAACGAAATAATGAATTTTAATCCTTAATGTACCATAGTAATAATACGAACCAGTAGAAAATGCTTTGTGAAAAATAAATATACATATTATGCAAAATTGTGTTTATATGCAAATTTTCATCTAATTGAACGAATAATATATATAAAAAAATTTAATTAATGAAATTTTAAACAATTTTCAATATAAATTATTATAGTTTAATTAAATAGATACCATACATAAAATGTGGAATAATTTAATATTTTTATCAAAAAGGACTATTTTGGGAAAATTCCTCATAACAATTTGTGTTAAATTTCAAAAATTGAAAAATTCGCTTGGCTTTAATAACAATTTTTCAGTAAACAATGTATTATTCAGTTTTAGTAACTGCTATAAAATGTTTTAGGTATGAAATGTTATTTTTCATTTAAATAATAAATATATACATATACATATAGCTATACCTGCGTATTCTTTAATGTTTATATTTTTTCCATTATTTATTTAATACAAACATGCAATGAACAACTTTATACGCGTACATTTCTGTTCAAAAAATATCGTTTATAAAAAAATTCAGTGTAAATTAGAGAAGTTTCTTCCTGGGATTTCATTGTTCGTATTTGATATTCCTTCGGGATTGCACCCTTTTATCATTCAGTAACAACAAATTATTACTTTTAATGTAAAAAAATCATTAATTCATACAACATCATCTATTTAGCTCAAAAGTACATACGTATTATATTAAAAAAAGCACGAATGCATATTCGAATATTTAAATTTTTAACAAATATAAAGGCAATAAAACTTCCCTTCAGTTTTTATTTGTAATTAATACGATTTATTGATTTCCGAAATTTTTCAAAAGTTTAATAAATCCCACAAAAGAAAAACCCTCGCATCGCCCTCTTTGAACAAAAAATTAGTACTTATACGGATGCAGTATTGCAGTAATATAAGACAAAACGTAATTGCTTTTAATTAACATTCCCTTTGTATATATAAACGTTTACACCTACTCATATTGTACGTATTTCATTTATACTCTCTCAGCTATAACTATAAAATATAATAAATATTACCACCCACTTCTATTACCTATGTGTTGAATTGCGAAGGTTTCAAATAGTGTTAATTGCACATTACGTGATGAATGAATTTTATTTTCAAAAAAATAGTTTAATGCTATTTGATTTCGATACTAATTTTATAAGGTAACAAATTGACTGAGTTCAAACGTTAATTATCGCTTTTTAACATTCTCTTTGCTATAATTGACAAATGAAAATTCCTGTGTGGAATTGACATTTTTGACCTGGTTTTCCAATGACAAAAAAATGTTTGAAAACTTTGTTCTATTACAGGAAATATCAAAGTTCATTTTTGAACAGTTATAGATAAATATAACAATAAAATGCAAAGCCTAAATATATAGGTATTCAGACTTTCAGCACAGTTACGGTTGCAGGAAAAGCTTATAAAGTTTTTCTGAAAACTTTCAGCTTTGATTTTTTGAAATAGTTAAGCATCTTATCTAAATAATTATATACATTATTTTCACTTGAGTTTTCTTTAGTCTACTGTATAATCAAGGTTTAATGCAATATAATAATTTATAAATAAATTATTCAGGAAATTTTACAATACAATTTTTCCAATAATGAATAATACAGTTGAAAAATGAAATTTTCTAAAATAAAATCTAAATAAATGTAAGAATAATTCCGAATTGATTTGGAGTTACAAATTTAATTAATACAGGGGTTTACACCTAATTCTACAGAAATTTAACAAACTAATATTCTGTTGTCAAAATTATTCGAAAATTATACTGGCATTAAAATTGCGAAGCAAATTATTGTGTCAATTAAAGCACAAAAATTGATCGTTTATTGATTTTAAAGCATAACTTCAAAAAAGCTCATAATTTTTTATTTCTATTAAAAAAAACATTGTTGTACTATATGTATTTTTTACTAGAAAATGGTAGTAAAACTTTGCACATCTACCTACATGATTATAACTTTTCTTAAACATGTATCCGAGTTTACAAATTTAATAATAAAAACTGTTTAACTTAAATCCATGCTTATTAATTAGCATAAATTTACTAAAGTTATGCGTATGATTATATTGTTTGCTACTAAAATCCATAAAAGTTTCCTTTGTAATATAGTTTCACGTAAATGCCCGTGATTTATTACATCTAACAAATTGGAATTTTAGTTTTAATCCCCGTCATAATTAATTCCACAACATAATTAATATCAATACATTTACACATGAGTCAGTAATCTGACAACAAAGAATTTATCATCCTGAACTTTTCCTCAACTTTTTAAACAATCCATGCAGTTTTCCAACAATAAAATTCGTGTGTATGTCGAAATTTTTGTTATACAAAAATTTGATAGACAAAATGAGCCGTTGTGCTGCGCATCGAAATCGATTTGACCTCTTCAAGCTGTGAGCAACTAGTTAGTTGGAGAAACTTTGGAGATATATAGGCGTCGAGCGGCGTCCACGCCGTGTCGCCGACGCTTATTCGACCCCAGTATGACGTCATTGTCGCCATTCGTCTCTTCTGCTGGCGACATGTACACAATTCACAAACTGACCATCAAAGCTGTCCAAACAAACAGAGTCTACTGTTTGGCAGGACGAAAATGGGAAGAAATATTGCGAACAGATAATCCACCCCCAATATACCCTTTTCACCCCAGATAAAAACGAAAGACGTGCAAAAATGTAACTGTAAAGTGCTTAAGTATTGAATAACGGTCGATTTTTCTTAATACATTTTTCATTCGGGTATTTTGAAATGGAATATAACTAAAAATCGAGCCCATGTCATGTGAATCTATCGTTCTCTCTCTCTCTGTTCGCAATTTGCACACAAAAGAATCTCTTTATTAAAAAGTATGATTGAACTGAAGAATGAGTTTTCATTTGAATGTAAATTGAAATTTAGAAAATGGTTGGTACATATTTTACTATAGGGGAAAATCAATCGTGTAAAAGAAATTAACGAGGTTATTTGTATAAATGCACTACAATTATAAAGACATTTTTTTTTCCTTTAATAATTTATTTCTTTATACTACGGATGGTGTTTTTGTTTGAAAAAATAAACGTTCTTTGGAAAATCTATTAGGGAAATATGAAGTCAATGTGTCTATGGGGAGAATACCAAACTATTCCCATAAATTTATTGTTACAAACAACGAAACAGAACAAATAAAATTAAACAACATATTCTTGACTGGAATTCAGTGAACCATTTTACATATATAGAAGTTTTATACTTTAACTCCCAAACAACCCAAACACACCATTATATAAAATGGTTTCCTTTTTTTGTGTGCGCTTTACACTGGATTTTATCATCATTTATCGAACGACACCGATATTATTAAAATAATAAAAATAAAGGCGTCGCATATGGTGATTTCGTGTTTTAAAAACATTTACATATAAAATTGTGTGAGACCTATTATACTCGTATACGTTCATAATATTGACAGTTCCATTTTCCTATTCAATATTATAGGAAAATAAATAGAGAAATATGTAAACCGTTATTTTGTATATAATGGTAAACATAAATATATATTATAGATTCTATTTCTGGAATATGTTGGGATTTTTTTCGGAAAACAACAAGATATGTTCGTAAAGCTTTTGAATTCAATACGACTAGATTTTCAAATTCGAATTCGTTTACGTATAAGGTCTTTTATTGGCATATTATGCTACTGGATTAAAAGTTGGTCACTGAAAATAAATAAAGAAAATAGAGAAAAGACGAGAAAAGGGACGTAAACTTTTATCGAGTTAAAGAAAAACTATTGAAGTGTTTATATTGAATATTTCAACTTAGATGGAATTACAAAATATTGCCAAAAACTTATAAATATTACTTTTATATCTACTAAAATCAATAAAAATAAGTATAAAATAATATGTAGGTATAGTGTAAAACGTTTTTTAAAATAATTTTCACTTTCTTTTACATCCAGCTTATTTAATATTACTTCAATTTCGAAATAATACTGACATTTTCACAAGGTTTTATTTTAACTTCAAAGAAAATATTACACATAAAAAATAGTTACACACTTTTATAATATTGAAAGCAAAACGATTTCAATTTAGACATTTTCAATGTAAGTATTTAAGATTAATTTAGTTCTTTGTTGAAGGAAATGTTTTGAAATCCGGTTTAAATTTAACTTTTTTGTCCTGTATTTATTCAACAAATACATCATTCATATAAAAATTTAACCAATAGGTACATGTTGCTTACATAAACGAGATCTTCATACAAGTTTAATAAGCCAATTTCCGTTTCATTGATTTATACATTCGTATCGAAAATAGACAATATTGCTAAATTATTCATGTATTTACGTGTAAATAACTTTTTCATTAATTCAATTACCGTATTTTCCATTTATGTTTTTCCAGAATGAAGCTGGGCATGTGGAATGGGGATCGTGAGGCCCTCAAACGGGACGGACTTGTTCTTTTTAGCAAATTAATTCGTACGAAAAATGTGGACGGTCTTCAAGAACAAGTGCGGCCAAGAAGTGATGATCGACAACAAAAACTCACAGTAAGAATCCTTTGATTTTTCGTATATTTGCTTTTTGCACACGTTAAGCCATAAACACCGAATAAAAGAATCGTCGCGACGCCCAACAAATTGTTTCATTTATCGATTTCTGTGTACAATTAACTGGATAACAGAATGGGATGTATTATTTAGATTTTTACATATAAAAATATTAAGTAAATGTTGTAAACGTTTGTAATTTGAAAATTAAAGTCGTGTATGTGAAATTGTAAATTGTAATGTTTTATTTCCAGTTTTTGATTTTCATCAGAGTGTAAGTAATTATAGTATATACGAGTACGTTTCGTATGCCCACAGTATTTGTATTTGGAAAACAAAACAATAGAGTCAGTTCTATAATTACACCACAACAAAAATCTTTTGTGTTAATTACAAAAGTGATTCCATCTTTGTAAAAAAATGTTTTTCTATGGAATTATTTCAAGTTCCTTTCAGAGCTTTTA
The DNA here is from genome assembly GCA_004796505.1 of Oryzaephilus surinamensis. NCBI lineage: Eukaryota > Metazoa > Arthropoda > Insecta > Coleoptera > Silvanidae > Oryzaephilus > Oryzaephilus surinamensis. The sequence continues at coordinate 19,949 of SSSI01010222.1, forward strand.
TCCTTTGAAAATGATCTTTTATGAATTTATGTTATATATATATATATATTTATTAAAGGAACATTAAAATACTTCATTTTTTTAAGTTTTCCGAATACTCTGCAAGTAAACTTAAAAGTAATTAATACAAAATAAATATTTTTCGCGTTTTTACATGAATTTATTTAGTTAACATCGGAAGACGTTTAAAGTACAACTTTATTAAAAGTTTGTATAAAAAAAATAATTTCAGCGCCAACACTAAGTAATTTTCAGGCATCTTAAAATATACATATACATAGTTTAATCTATTCTATAATATCAAAAAATATGGATATAAATGAAAAATTCATCCACCATGTAATGTAGACTAGAAGACTTGACAATATTACTTTTTCCTAAAATCAACCATTATTACAAAATGCAATCTAACCTGCAGGAAAACATTTTCCAAGTAGAGCATACTCTAAAAATTTGTCACATTTAAGCTAGGTAAATTGTTTCTGACGATGCTAGATCGTTGAAAGACAACCAGAAAATATATATGGTTGGTTTATTATTAGAAAATGTCTGTTTTATTTTTTTCTGTTATCTAAAATGTCAGCGTACATATATTTATGTCTAACGTAATGATATTTTTAAAATTGTATATCCTTCTACATATGAATTTCAGCCCCATACACATCATACAAACATATTCGAAAAAGTATAAACGATACCATTTTTATGTAACACTATTAAATATCAAAATATAAAAGAAAAGACCTATTTTACAACCACCCTATTGGCACACATTTCACTTCCAACAGGAACACATTATGGATTTTAAAAAATCGATACAACACCTCGTCTATGTGTGTGCATTTTTACACCCTTATTCTTATTCATTGTTATTTCCTTAGCTTATAAATCTGAAAGTATTATTCCTACACATATATGTTGTTATTTACTTTTTATCTTACTTTATTAATAAATCTGCAGAATATATTTTAAGTTTACTTTAAGATTTAGTTTTAAGAAACAAATTAATGCTTGTAATATTTTTATGAAAATTCTAAATAATAAACTTTGTGTAGGTAAATATGTACATTTTTTATTTAATTTCATGCTTCATGTGAGATATATATGTATATAGGACACCAGTGTATAATCTTTTTTCTGTAAACAAGGGTGAAATGTATAATATTCTACGTGTGTTTTGAAAAAATATTATATACGGTACAATAAAAACAAATTTATTGTTAATTTCTGTTGGTTTGAAACATGTCGGCATGTGAAAATAAAAGAAAAATGATAAAATATTTATTGGAGTGTAAATGGCTGAGCAAAACTATCTTTGCAATATACAAATTTGATAACAAATGTTCGTTCTAAAGCCATGTAAATAAATTTTAACAATATCTGTCCCTTTTAAATGTCCAGATTGATATTAAATGTTGCTGAGGGTGAAATACAACGTGCCCATTTCAGTTTATGACAATCTCAGTCATATTATTTTGTATAATAAAATTGTATATTGCAAATAATTAATCAATTTCCATTTTAATGCTTGCAGACATTTTTGCTGAATAAATATTGCCGGAATTAAATTAATACGGTATAAATAACATTCGTCCTTATGGCAATAAATAAATACATATTTATTTAATGCACAATGTAAACATTTAATAATACATGTCTCATGCTTATTTTCGTATTAATAATTCAACATTTATACAGAACAGAAGCTTCTTAAATAAATAAATACAAAGTTTTCTAAAAAATACAATCATATTCTGCGAAAATGCAAATTTTTATTATTTTCTTTGTTATTCACATCCTTCTTAACTTTCTTAAAGCTCCGATCATTATCTACAGTATAGGAAAAAACGAATATAATGTAGGAAAGTGCCGACTAATACCTGTTGAAAGAAAAACAAACCTAAAAAAAATATTTCAGAAACATTACCATCGAAAAAATTGTTGATGCTAAGAATAATTTCGTCCAACATTTGTTTTTCCTCCTTTACATCTGTTTTCTTTACATGGTTCAACTGTATTGTTTTAGATTCTGTTAAAATGAATTGATAAGAAATCAATTTTTAAAAAAATATGGTGCACTTTACCATCAGAATTGGATTTACCTTCAATATATTCGGCACTAAAATACCCTTCTAAAATAATAGGGTATAAAATTGTTAAATATACATGTTTTAATCTATATTCAGTAACCTGTTAAGGGCCTATCGTCGTAATGAATAAAAGGGAAAACACATTTTCGATTTATGGAGATATTAAAATCCTGCTTGGTCAAATTTTCAGCTAAAAATTTATACAATCTTTCAATTTGATGACATTTTTATATGAATGCGTACAGATTTTTTTATAGTATTCATCAAATTCGTTAAATAGACCGTCTTCATAGTCAAAAAACGGGAAAATTTCATTCACCAATCGAAATCTATTCAACAAATCCATAATATTGAATTGTCAATAAATGGCAACGGAAAAAAAGCTTCTAGATAAAAAAGCTCATGCAAAAAGAGTCGTAAAAATCAAACTCTTCTCAATATGTACTTTTTTATTAAATGTTACAATAATACACTGTTGATTCACGCGAGAATAACGAAAATTCAATATTATTCCCTGCACACAGTGAAGCCAATAATAATTAAACTCGAGGGACTTTCAAGACAAACACAAATTTTTTCATATAAAATGATTCATATTTCGTGTTGTCGTATTTACAGAAATGTTTAACAACATTGGATTTAACGTCCCTGGGTGTGGGAAGTTGTGTTGGAACTGGGATGTATTTGGTGGCTGGAATGGTGGCGAAAAAAGTGGCTGGTCCTGGTGTAATCATCAGTTTCATTATCGCCGCCGTTGCCAGCATCTTTTCAGGTAAGATTCCATCAAATTTGACTATTGAATTATCTGTTAAAGCGGATTATAATATTACAAATAAGACTTAGCAATTCCTGTAGAAAAACAGGATAAGCCAATTAGTAAGCTGTTGTAACAACATTGATAAGGATTACCAAAACACTTGCAGTTTACCAAAAACCATGTATGCATATTTGAATTGAACTACCACCAAATAATTTGGGTGTGTGGTGGGTTTGGGTAGTTAATTTTTTTTATTTTGTTTAAACTTTAATGAAAACAAATGTATAATTTTCGTTTACAGCTAATTAATGTAGAAAATGCATCTAAAATGCATTTCATCCCCTTCTAAGCCATTACACATTCACGTAATATTTCCTGTTTAATAAATACACTCGGAAATTAGTGTTGAAATAAATAATTAAATTGTATATATATGGATCCTCTGGAGTGGTTTAGACGTATATAGTGTTGTAAATATTATCCGTAGGCTGTATCTAAGCTACACATTGCAAGTTTCTTGTTAAATGTTAAATCTAATTTAATACAATATGGAATTAGTTGAGAAGATGCAGCATATATGCTGTATATATAGAAAATGAGTATTTTCTAGACACAACTTATTACAATACAGAATACAGAGAGAGAAATGTGTGGAAAGGCCAAACATTTTAAGTTTACAAAGCTTTCCGGTATTATAATACAGTGGAACAAGTTTTAGAGGGCTAAATTAACTAAATTCTCTTGTGTGTTTATGTGTGTGACCAACTATGTAATATACATATTTCAATTGCATATTTAATTACACGTGGATATTTGTGTAATTTACAATGCAATTGGGCATTCTAATTTCTATCTCAAGTGAATTGTTTGTCTGATGATACAACAAATTTTTACCCTATGTTTTGTCCATGCTTTTAAATAAACTAATTTAGTACGTTGTAATACAATAACACTTTTAAATTGGCTTTTATAAATTCGTTGTATAATTTTACTTGCAAATATCTAAAGCTTCTCATCAATAATATTAAATTTTCGTTTCGTTTACACTTTGTATTAAGCGACTAAAGTGGATTTGACAATATTTGACTGATATTTTGTGCTCTTATAATACATTTTCGCATTCACAACCTATCGGCTTACCTGTCATACGATGGAAATCAACTGTAAACATGGAAAATCAACTAAGGGTGACTTATTAGAAAGACCTAGTTTTCATACACTATGAAAATTGATTAAAAACCCTTACAATTAAGTCGTGCCTAATGAAAACTTTAACTAATTTTCCAAGTAATTTAAAATCAGATTCATTTCAACTGGTTTTGAAAAACTCTGTTATAGGTATATACAATACTTGAATGTATTTTGTAAATTGAATGCGAATAAGGGGATGAAAACACAAAAAAGTTTAAGGGTAAATTGAAATTGGTTAAAAATGTCTTTGTTTTTGCCACATACATTATACACATACATACATTTTGGTGATGGTTTAATCTTGACTGGTTGCTTTAAAGGTTATTAATCAACAATTCAATTAATGAAGCAATTTCAGTTAATTTAAATACACGCTCTCCTTATTAATTCTGCATTTTCTAATTTTAAAGAGCCATTTGAAGAATTTACGACTTTTCTATAGCACTTTTCATGTAGAGCACGTTTTTCTTGTTTCATTTTCCTCACATATATAATTATTTTAATAAATAGGTGCAAGCAGTAAATCAGTTTTACTCGTAAATGTATTTAAATTAAGGGAGTATTCATCATCGTTGTGGTTTATGTTACAAATTTACGTTATTTGGTAAATGTACATGGTTTAAAATACATTTATTATAAAAAAATTTTCTGGAAAGTTACCTATACCTATATATTAAAGAAAGAAATGTTAAAGAAATCAATATAAATTAAAATTACGATATTACATAAAACCCTTTATTCGCTTGAAGCTTTTTATCAAAACCATCGAAGTCTACATCACAATTTTATCTAATTACAAATTTTAATTGCATTTGTCTAGTTACATAATTGTAGGAAGTAAAAAAGTTCATTTCAAATATATTTTCACTTTGTTACAAATAAAGCTTTAAAGTTTTCCTGTATTAATTAACACATTGCAGTAAATGTAAACTATTTATCTTCAGATAGTGAATACAGCTTTGATTTGACATTAAAATAAGACTTTTATTTACATTTCCATAAAAATTACAAATACCGCAAAAAGTGTCAAAAGCTTTTAATAATCACGAATCACAATATCGTGTTCGTGTATAAATTATCCACGTTATTTGTAAATAACATGAAACAAAAAACTTCTTTCACCTTCATTTAATCCATATTGAACATCACATCTTCATTAATTACGAATCTGTCCTCTTCATGCTTCATTTACATATTTCAATTAGAACTTAATAACAAAGTTAAAAATAGAACATTAAATGCGACGCGGAGCTTTTTTCTTCTTGTATGTAAAGTTTATTGAATAGTGAATTATTAGAATAATAAATCCACGATATTTCATTCAACGGTTAATTAAAGATTAAATTTACGGTTACCTATACATAAATATGGATTGTGTTTTCAGGGGCATGTTATGCAGAATTTGGTGTACGAGTACCGCATACCACAGGATCAGCTTACATGTATTCGTATGTCACCGTAGGCGAATTTATCGCATTTGTAATAGGATGGAACATGATTTTAGAGTACCTGATTGGAACTAGTGCTTGTGCATGTGCATTAAGTGCATGTTTCGATGCATTGGCCAATGGTGCTATCACAAAAGCGATACACGAAAGTATCGGCGAAGCAATCGGTGAGCTACTTTACAAATTGTTATGATACTTTATATATAATATTATATCATTGTTTTGTTGATGTAAGGGGTTGTGTGTGTGGTTTATTATTGTAGGAGTATTATTTAATGCTATATTATTTTAAATTGATTTCACATAATGAACCGTAATTTAATTTATAAATGGACGCGGTTTTAGATGAAATATTCATTTGTTGTTATTTATAGAAAATGTGAACTATTATTTTAGCCATATTTTTCCTAATATAGAACCGGTATTACATCAAAATATTTCTTGTTTACAAAGAAAATAACGTACACCTATATTTATTTATGGCTGTTTTTGATAAATATTTTCATATCGTTTTATTTGTTTTTATTAGTATATTTTATTGGAAAAAAATACAAAATTACAATAAACATTTTAATTTATTTTGCTTGAAAATGAAACAAATCGTCTATATGCCTGTAATAAGCAGTTTGACGTATTTCCACATACATATTATATAGCTATTTACATAATAATTAGCTCTTTTAGCTGCAAATTATATACGAGTATTATTTACATGAAAATAAATTACTAGTTGAAGCATTGCATATATTTTGCTAATATATCTTAATTGTTTAGTATGGTAAATAAGTTAAATATCTTCGACTAGCAACATTTCTTGTAATACCTTTTTAGATTTCACTAGAGCTTTGAAGTAAAAGCTCGTTTTTTATGTTCAGTGTTATAAAATTTTTTAATACATAAAGCAGATTTATTGTACATCTAAAGATCAACTTTGTTTAAAATCAAATGCGACATTATTTTTCTCTTAAAATACAATTCATGGAGAAAATGGTATGGCTTTTATTACATCAGAATTTATTGTAAAACTTTTATATAAAAGTTGTAACATGAAATTTCATTATATTATACATAAAGTTAGCTAAAAAATCTTAATTTAATATATAATTTTTTATAAATTTGTGATTTATTTTGTGGAATGTAAATTAAATAGATTATTTAAAGTTTGTATTATTTTTCATTTATTTCGTACAATATTAATAGCGAAAAACATTTTATCAGAGCTTTCGTAATAATGTATGTTTATTCAAATAAGGGTAGGAAAGTGTAATAAAGATTATATTTAACAATCATTTAATATTTTTTATCCATTTTCCTTAATTTACAATGTCCACAATTTTTAATTAGTACACACAATAAACCGTTTTTTAACTTTACGTTTAATAGGAAGCGCATAAAAAGCTCTTATTACCCTCAGTTGAATTGTATTTTGTACTTTATTGTGGATGTTGTCCGAAATTTAAGTACAATAAAAATAAACTTAATAACAAAACATGCATTGTACATTGTACATGCCTAAAAGCACTTTTGATTGATTTAATTGTAGATATCCATATTTTGTAGAAGTACTTTTTCAAATCTCGCATATAAATAAATTTGAATTTCATACAATGACAATATAGTTCGTGCATCAAAGTACTAAAGCCAAAATAACAATTTTAAAAAACTTTGTCACGAACAACTATTAAATGAAAATCCCAAAAGTGACTTTCGTTGTATTCATTTAAAAAAAAGAATATAAAAAATAGGTAGTTCATCGCTCAATGATGCACATAATATGACGGAAACAGCAAGGATATTCATACATCAATTTTTACTGTTTGTTAATTTTGTATAACATGATAAAATTTATTGGATAATGACATAAATGGTAATCATCAGTCATTCAAACAATAATAAAAGCTGCAATCGATATTTTTATAGACATTTTTTACCACAATACACGACTTTAACAAAATTTTTGTTGGCAAACAAATCTCTGCAAAAGTTTTTGATGGTGTAACACTTGTTTCCAGGCAGAGATCCCGACTTCCTAGCCTTTGTAATAACATTACTCATGATGCTCTTATTGGCAGCCGGTGTAAAGAAGTCCCTAATCTTCAATAATGTATTAAACGTCATCAACTTGGCCATATGGGTATTTATAATGACTGCTGGCCTGTTTTACGTCAACACGGATAATTGGACAAAACATAAAGGCTTCATTCCTGAAGGCTGGTCAGGGGTAATAAATTTGCCAATAACAAAAAATCTGAATTTAAATTGAACCATTTCAATTCCCATATTTATAAAGGTGTTTACTGGGGCAGCAACATGTTTTTATGCATTTATCGGCTTCGATATAATTGCGACGACCGGTGAAGAGGCCACAAATCCAAAAAAATCCATTCCATTAGCAATAATTTCCAGTTTAGGCATTATATTAATTGCATACGTTACTAGTTCCATGATGTTAACATTAATAGGTGAGGGAATTGCGGACAATTTACATTCAACTATATAAACGACCAACTGTTTTCAGTTCCATATACGGAAGTAGATGAAGATTCGGCATTAGTGGAAATGTTTGGACAAGTTGGAGCGTACAAATGTAAATATATAGTGGCTATTGGGGCTTTGGCTGGTCTGACAGTCAGCATGTTCGGTTCAATGTTTCCAATGCCGAGAATTATCTATGCAATGGCTCAAGATGGACTTATTTTCAGGTGAAATAAATAAATAATTTCAAATTAATTTGGCTGCAATTTGCAAATGAATGTCTAGGGTATTTTCTCAAGTGTGGCCAAGTACAGGAACACCGGCACTAGCCACATTCACTAGTGGATTTTTAGCTGCAATAGCTGCTCTTTTTATACGATTAGAGATATTAGTTGAAATGATGTCCATAGGTAGAAAATCGACAAATCTTAGCACAATTTTGTATCAACTCGAAGACTTTTTTCAGGAACCTTATTAGCGTATACTTTGGTGTCTACGTGCGTCCTAATATTAAGGTACCAGCCCCATTCCACGAATTTGGTCGAATTACTTCCACAAAGTTTACGTACACCAATACGAGGCTCGCCAACAAAGGAGGGCCTCAATCAAAGTCCCAACAATCAAACGTTGTACGGTAATCAGCTGCATCCAGATGCACTCAAGCAAGCTATCGACGCTAATTTAGGACCGCCGATACCATCTCCATCACCGTCACCACTACCAACACAAACAACGCAACGTGTCATGGTGAGGCGAGTCACCAGAAGGTAGAAAATCGAATAAATCCTTCTTTAAACAAAATGTATATTGTTTTTTCCACTAGTTCGCCGGATAGTGATGACACTTTGGGGGGTGACGAACCAGAAGAAGAATTTTCCATGCGTGATGATCAGTTTTTAGTGTCTGATCGAACTGAAAATAAATTCTACGGTAACATTTTAATAATTTTTCTCTTGTTCGTGTAAATATTTCGATTTTTAGGCACTTTACATGGTGCTGGTAGTGCAACTAGTACTGGTGGAGTAGTTGGGTCCACTGTTGGTCCCAGTTTGGGCTATATTGGCCGTAGATTGCAAGTAAAACTTTTCCAAACTAATTAATAATGTCGACAAGAGTGAAATTCGTATATATTTTAGGCGGCGACATATTTGTGTCCGGCAATATTTCCGTGGGTCGATACTGGCCCAGCAACCGAAGAATCTGGTATGTTTGTCATGAAAATGGTTGGAAATTTGTATATTTTAATAGTGATATTTGATTTGATTATTGTTTGTGGTATGCATAATATGACTGGTGCTACCACATTCTTCATGTTTCTCTTTCTGTTTGCTATTATTGCCGTTTTATTAATTATATCGAGAAAGCCTCAAAATAGGTAAAATTCCTTCATATAATTTTATATGGTTTGTATAATTTAATTGGTCAATTTTTGTTTTAGAAACACAATAATGTTTATGACACCAGGTCTGCCTTTTGTTCCAGCAATTGCTATTACTGTTAATATTTATCTAATTTTTAAATTATCAATTTTAACATTAGTTAGATTTACAATTTGGATGACATTAGGTTTTATAATGTATTTTTATTATGGTATTAAAAATAGTACATTAGAAGAGGCTGCAGATAGTGACCAAAATATCGAACTGACTGTTACTGATTCCGAAAAGCCTAAATACAATAATGTAACATCCGATCAGAGCATCTTCAGGTACGTTTTGTTACAATTGGGCCGTTTTTTTATTATTTTTATTATTATTGTTTCGTGCAGTCAAAATCAGCCCACGTACGATTGGAATCCCAAGACGAATTGGGACCATCAACCATCCTGGGCTCAACCACAACAGCAACCTCAATGGGCTCAACCAACTACTCAACAGTACCAAGTGGAACAACAGTACAATTTGGCCACAAATAATACCAGATCCGTTATTAATAAATCCAATACAGCAACAGCAACAAGCAGTAATGCCAATAACTCAGGTACTCCTCTCTTTGTAAGTGAAACTCAATTTCCATCATGGGATGATTAGTAAGATAAGACATAAGGAAATTTATCCAAAAAAAATATTACACATGATCTCAATTTCCCATAATGGCAAAATATTGTTGTTCTACTAAGATATTTATTGTTAAGTAATTGTATTATATAAAAAGAAAAATAACTAATATTATATACTTGGAAATACAGAAAAAAAGGTTGTTGATAATAATATGTGTAGTTACTAGTTAGTAATGATTATTTATTTATTAAAATGTTGAAATACGTATAATTTATCTAACTGAAATAGTGGAATTGATTTACAATAATTACAATATCAATTTTCTTGGAAGCCCACTGATATATTTAGCTTATTTAAAATTCCACTATTTCAGTTGAAAAGCAACAATTTTTATTTATAATTTATTAAAGTACAGAACTGATATTTTTCGAAAATAAATTAACTCTTGTTTATAAAATGGGACAGATCGTAAGTACATATTCTAAAACGTTATTAATTGGCTAATTAACTGATTAATCTCTTCCTCGTCCACATATCAATTTTTACTAAACAATAGTAAAATAATATAATTTTAGTTTAGATCAAAAAAAATTCCAGTATTTTTGAACTATTAAGACTGTTTGACGGAATTCATAGAAAATATCAGTAAAAATATTTTTTTATTTACAAGAATGCACATATCTCGAAAGTGTATAAAAAATGTGGTCGTTTTATTTATTTAAAACTTTTCTACATAGTACATATATTCAAATGATTCATTTTTAATAAAAGTAGATTTAAAACGCGCATATAGTGTTTCCTTAATATCAGATAGGCCACATTTTCATTAAACTTTTCGAGAATAATAAACGTGTCTCATTATGAAATTCTGTAAACATAGAAAGAGAGTTTTTTGAATTTTCATTATTTTGCTTTTGAGTTCATTATTATTAGATTTAATAAACCCCCTTCCTCAAATAACTTGTTAAAAGTTTTCTTTTAAAGAAATGTGAATTCAATTACAAATTAACTTTGTTAAAGTAGTGGAAATGAAATACATAGTCTTGATTTTTTAAATTTGGCGAAGGCGCCGGTTATAAAACATAAATAATTCCGTTTAATTATAATATCTTTATATTTAAATAATAATACATATAACTATGAATAATTAAACCTTGTATAATAGTAAAATATACATCAGCATGTTATGTTATTAAAAAAAGAACTAAAGAAACTGGTGATAAAGTGGCACAATTTGTAGCATTAGTAGATAAATCCCTTTTTAGATTTAGATCATTTTAAAAGATAATTTTCAATGAATAGATCCTTTGTAGATTTTTGCACATATGTATATTGTCGCCTAATAAGATACATTTCTTATATGTGATACTATTTTTGTGAAAGGGTAAAATGTAATAAATATTTTTGTCTGTTTCTTATCAGTTTTCCACTGAATCCTAAAGCTAGTCAATTTTTTTAAATCTACAATATAATAATTTTTATTGGAAATTTTCTAAAAACATGTGATATTATTTATACCGGCTTCTAGTTATTCTAGATTATTGCTATTGAAATGATTATTATTTTTTAAATAGAAAAATCTTTGTTTCTTCACACCTTTTATTCTCTTCCACTAATAAGTGTTGGTCTTTATAGGGGGTAAAACAATTTTCTATTCGTGTTTTTCGTATTATATACATATAATTATATTTGTGGTGTGTATCAAATTATTCTTAATTAAATGAAATACCTATAATGATATTGTAAAATAACTTTTAAAGAAAAATCTAAGAAAAACACAAGTATATTGTCGATAATATTTAGGAGTGAAGCACGAGTGAGGGTAGTTTTTTTGACAGGAATTCCAAATTCTCATTAAAACTGTTTCTAAAACCCTTTTATCTTGGCAAATACATTTTACAAAATGGAGTAATTCCTAACAGAAAAATTTACAAACACTCCTCGTGTAATTATAACAAAATATCCTGTATATGTAAATAGTTTAATGTTTTAAAAAAGTTATGCAGACATATAAAGAAAATGTTCTAAATTTGCAAAAAATGTATAAACAGAACATAAGGTACTTAAATGTTACAAGAATTTAGCTTATTTTATTGAATTATAATTGATTTCGTTATTATAGCAGTTGATTTGTCACGCAAAATGTATATACACGGGACTGATTATATTAAATTACTTAAATATGAGAAAAATTTACAAAAAAATATATTATATTCAAATACGTCAGTGCCTGATGAAGGATAATGGGATGGACGGGACTTTTTAGCACTCAATTTCAATATACAATTTGTTTTAAATATATTCTCTAAGAATATTTATAAGAAATTGTGTATTTCTAAATGGGTGATTTGTATAAAAAGTTATTAATTGCCTATATAAAATTAGTAAAGATTTTCCCTTAAAACTGTTTTCCCTGATTTCTGTGAGTGCATATAATAAAAGCAATTTTTTGGTAATTTGAACGTATGCAAACGCAACGAAACTAATTTATACAAAATGAAATTACACGGTTTATACATGTTAAAAGAAGTGGTATTAAAAATTGCTTGGCACAAGTGTAATTTTTCTATATCTTTCTTTCATTTGTTTGTTTCTTAAATTTTTATTATATGTATGTAAATTTGTATAAAAATAAGTACTTACTTTATTATTACATATTATAAAATAGTGATATTCTTGGTGTTAAATTTCTTCCGATAAAAACATTAGTCGAGTAAGTTTTAGATAATTCAAACAAGAAAAAAAAAATTAAAAATGTTACAAAAATATTATAATTATGGAAAATAAATGATTTCAGCATTTCACTGTCTTTCCATTTTCCCTTAGAATCATGAAAATACTGAATTATTTATATAACTCTTTATTAAAGTATTCAGTCATACAATAAAACTACAGTTTACATGATCAGAATCTATAAATTTAAATATTTAACTCTATGTTATAAAAAACTAAGACATTTTTCTACGTCGCAAAGCTAGAAATTAAATTAATTTCCTTTTGCACTTTATATAAATACGTAAAAATTTTCCTTTTAATTCAATTTCCATTTTTTTATGTTTAATAACAATAAATCTGGGAACGCAACTTTACAAAAGTCTGATATTATTTGAATATGTTTTTGTTGGTAAAGACATTTATGAAAAAATTATTAATCGTTGCTTATTTGAGTGTAATAAACAGCTTATGATCAAACTATATGTACATTAATTATTTATGTATGTACAAACAAAATGAAAATTAAAATCCAATTTACAATTACGAGCAAACTAGAGTATAAAATATTTTAAGAATAAAGATAAACGATTGTAAAATATTCCATAGTTTGTTCGTTAATGTAAAACTGTGGTGGAGAATTTTTTACATGTTTTCCTGGGTTCCAAATGTTTACTTAAATCTAAATGTTAATTTGAAAAATTCTTGTTATAAAAAAATAAGCGAAATATACTATTAAAACGTCTATTGGAATTAAATTTTCACACTTATGTAACCAATTACAAATCGATAAAAAATAAATTATCATTAATGAATCAACAAAACTACAACATTACATTATAAATGAATATTGTAAAATTCAAATTTATGACTAACGTAATTATGGCATTCTTGATGTTTATTTTAGGTACAAAATAGAGCTATATCATTAATTACAGCCTCAATATTGATAGAAAAGAAATGAAATAACATACAAAACAAATCCTAAGTTCTTTTTTTACAATTTATTGGTTACTTTTTATTTAGATACAGAATGTATGCAAAAGTTGTTTCAGTTTTCAGGTACATATAAATATGTACTGTTTTCAATAAATTTTTGGTTTTCAAAAATGGACAATATTGAAGAGAAAACAAAACAGAACTCGAGAAACCATTGAATATACACCATGTTACAATTATTAGTAAATATAAATGAAAACATTGACAAATTTACAAAAAGATGCTATCATTTACAATTGATGGCGTTTATTCAAGAACTTCTCCATCGACCGGCTACAAAAACACAAAAAAATCATTTATCCGCATAAAATATATTATCTTTATACAAAAAATTGTCTTATTCATTTAAAATTTTATTTTTTTAATATATGATTTTAATAACTTACAAATTTTAGTCATTAAAAAAAACTAAATTCAGAAAAAACTGTAAACAAAAATATTAATAAATTTCTTTACTCGGCTGGCTTCTCAGTTTCCGTATTAGCGGTTGGACTTGTTTCGGCCGCCGAATTGTTGCTTGTTGATTCCTCCTCTTTACTGCCGCTCTCATCTTTTTTCTCTTCGACAGATGGTGTTGATTTTGCGTCTACATCGTCCTCTTTGTCTTCTTTAGCGCCATTCTCGGTAGCAGCCGCCTCCGGTTCAGCCTAAAATACGAAATAAATAATACCATTCACTCAAGTTTTACATGAAAACATTCCATACTTTATTGGTATTGTCAGCATTATTATTTGCCGGCTCATCTTTTTCATCGTGTGAATTTTCAGTTGTTTCCGTATCACTTTTTGTTTCATCATTGTTTTTAGTTTGGTCCTCATTATCAGTTGATTTCTCCTCTTTATTATCTTCCTCATCCTGCGTATTGTTAGTTTCTTCTACTTTATTATTGGGTTTTCTACCACGCGCTAAAACAATAATATTAAGGAAAAATTCATTTTTATTTAATGTTGATTCGACTACGTTTACGACCAGAGGAACTTTTGCGTTCTTTTTTGGGTGGAGGTGGCGGTGTCGCCAATAGACCCTTTGCAGCTGATCGTGTACGTCGTCTGCCCTCAAATTCAGGTTCTACGTTCTAAAAATTGACATCAACATAAATAATTTATTAAAAAAAAAACGACCACAAATATTACCTTTGTGATTGCTTCACTTTCTTCTTTTGTTTGACCAATAATGGATCTAGGAGACTTGGGTTTTCTACCTTTAGTTCCCTTATTGTTCTACAATAAAGAAAACAATATAAAAAACTGTCGAAGTAAAATAAAAAAGTTAAATTAAATTTTCCCTCCAAAAAAGTGATACAATCAACGACACAATTTTTGATTTTAGGAAGTTTAACTTAATAGTGTTAAAAGTAAACGTATGTCGAAACTTGTAGCAAATGCTCATAAAGAATATATTAAAAAAATGCTTTTTTCTAATATTTAAGGCAACAAGTGTTTGCTTATTATTAATTACATTTTGGCGATGAATTAATTACAAAATACATACATTCAACTAATACTAGAGTAATTAAACTACGAAAGTGAAATCTATGTACGTAAGACTGTGACCTTAAAGTTGCAATTGTAAAATATTACGTGTAAATGAGAATTTAACCAAAAAAAGTCACAGTCTAAACATCACGTCTAAATTACGTGCACATTGCATTAACTCTTGTTTTTACCGAATATTTATTTACAAGTACGAAAGCAATATACTTACTTGATTATTTTCTTCATTAACTGCATTATTTGCATTAACGGCATCCACTTCAGACATTTTTATAACGCTTTATTTCGTCTATATATTATTAAAAAATATATTCTGTGCAATTTATATTGACATCAGGACACTATCCCGGCCGTTGTTTATAAGAACAAATGGCGTCAGTCAAGCGTCGGTCACGTGACGTGTATTTTGTGTTGCCGATATATGAACAACAAAGGCGGCAGACTTGAATGATTAATTATTTTTCCACATATAACGTATTTTACTTAGCAATTTTTTAAGATAATAAATGAAACACAATGAATAAATCATAACTATTGATATATTTTGAAAGTTAATAAATTTAATATACAACTAAATTAAGTTTCAGTCTTTTTCAAAGCAATCTTTCTTAACTTGGCCAGTAACAATGGTATATTGTTAAAAGATTTAAAGGTTTGCTTTAATTCCTTCTCTTCCATGTCTGAACAAATTGTGGAGACATCAAAATCTAGAAATGTAACTATTAATTTTGAAATACGAATATAAACAACGGTAGTTTAAGTAACCTATGATTTTTTCCTCTTTTCGATTTATTGTAAAATTTGCAGATGTATTTAAATCATTGCCAAATTGCACACAAACATTAAACAGTTCATCAGATATATTTTTCAAGCTAATTTCACATCCGAAAACTGTTTCGTAGTGGTTTTTCACTTTTGGCAAACTTATTTTAAGTTTTTTGTATGTTTTCTGCAATTCTTCGGTGTCTGTAAATCAAACGCTAATTACACGTAACTCAACATTATTTTGGCTCATTACCTGCATCAGACAAAGGCTTTTTTTTGTAAATTCTCTTTTTTTCCTCTAATTCTGCTATTTTTTCTAAAAGTAATTTCTTTTTTTCCATGTATCTTTCCGTTAAATTTTCACTTGTAGTTAAATTCAAGTTAGTAACTTCATAAAAGTCTTCATTGTTCAAAGTTTCTTTATTTATACGTGATTCATAATTGTCGTAATATTCTTTAAACAAGTTTAAATTTAGCTTTAATAGATGTTTGTGTTTCTCGACTTCATCTTCCATGGAAATACTTTCCCAAGATTTATCTACAAAATAACTCTCGGAGTTAGTATCTAAAAATTGAATACAAATTTTATTGAAAAATAAATAAATAACTAAACAAAAAGAAAATACCATTCATTTTTCGAAATTTTTAAAATTTTAAAACTTCTTTACAAAATGTAACCTTAAATTATTAAATTATTTAACGGACAAAATTCTGTTGATATAAACAAAAATTCCCCAGACTTTAAATGTTTCTATTTTCTGTTGGCTACACTACATTGCATATATTTTTACGTTTTTAAAGTGATTATAACCTAAAAATAAATTCCAACAACAGAATAATTAATCATAATTCGCACATTTTTTTAAAGTTACGTGTGAATGGTTAAATTTTAATCAGGGAATAATTCAAATATACAAAAATGAGTAAGCAGAAAAAGTTGCCAGCAATGGCATTACAAGAACTTGCAGTAAAACTGCGTATGTCGCCCCCAGAATATCAAATAATTCATGAAGTATCTGGATCCCATCAAAATTTCTTCGAATCTCAAGTATTTGTCCATTCAGTAAGTGCCACTGGTTCTGGTTCATCAAAACAAAGCAGCAAACATAAAGCTGCGTATAACGCTTTAATGAAATTAAAGGATCTGGGAATTTACGATCCAAATGATATACCAGTGGAAGAATTTGATGCATCAATAAGTAAAATCTGTGATACGGAAATTGGCCCTCTAAATTATATCTGTATGTCAGCAGCAACTCAAAGATTATCATATTATTTTATGGTTGTTTTTAGCTACTTTATCTGATTTATGTTTTGAAAATAAAATACTAAATCCAATTTATAATGAAGTTTCTGATGTTGGACCACCGCATAATCGACAATTTACTTACGAATGTATAGTAGCCTCTATAATGACACAAGCAACTGGTGCTACGAAAAAGAAAGCCAGACATATGGCTGCCAAAAATATGTTGGAAAAGTTTGTATTTAAAAAGATTGAATCATCTTTTATTTGTAAATTTTATATATTTTTCCGTAGGATAAAAGATATTATACCAGACTTAAAAGAACAGAGCAGCCTTAATCAAAAAGCGATAATAGATGCAAATCAAGCAGTTATGGATAAAATTCCACAGATTGAATTTTATAATTCTATTGTACCAAATAAATCAGTGATTGTTGGGGATTATTCAAGGACATTGAGAAAAATTTTAGATGAAAAAGAAATCAATGAAGACGAAATAAGAGATGTAAGTGTTGTATACTCATTACAAAAAATTGTTCTTAAATGTAATAAAAACTTTCAGTTATTGGTAAACAAAACTGAAGATAATTTAAAGCAATTTTTACACCTATTCGAATTAAAATGTAATTATTCACATTTACAAAGTGATCCGTATATCGTAATATTATCTCTAAATACAGACACACCGTGTTCATCCTGTGGTGTAGCTGATAATTTTGAATTAGCTAAAACGAAAGCCTTAAATTCAATGTTTAATATTATTAGGACCTTTTTGAATCTGTAAATTTGAAAACAGTTGGGTAGAGAATGTAAATTTTAATTTTTGAGAATAATATATTTATTTTTATTACAATGTTGTTCTTTAATTAAATTAAATACTCCAAAATCTTGTAAAAAAATGTTTAATTGACTAGATACATGTTTAAATAATTACATTTTATAAATTATGTTTATCATATTTTGTGAGATGTTTATAATTAAGCACTATTAAAGTGAAATAAACTTACTTAAATAGAAAAAAAATTAATCCCTATCACAAAAACAACTTATCACACTTAAATTACAAAAAACGAATGGCTTTTTTGTTCATAAGTACCCAGTCTCTTTTTAACAAGATCCATTTCGTATTATTTTGATCAAAAATCGTGTAAAAGTATATGAAATAATTAAGACTAATAAATGAATAAGTTACAAAAAAATTCTATAAAAATTATGTACAAAACAAACTTCATTTTATTCGACAAAAACTTGACTACAATTTCGAGCGCTAAAATTTTTTAACTATGGAGATTTATGGCAAAAAAATAATTATTTAGATCCATCTTTGGCACTTTAACTTTTACTTATGTATATAGTTTTTTTCTTTTGTTCTAAACTAACTTATACAATAATTAATCTATTTTGAGCCTAAAAAAAAAGATGTCGAATTGTGTGCAAATACAGATTTGATTAATCCTTATTGTCAGATTAAATTTAATATAATATATAAACTAGTCTTTTAAAGTTAGAGCCATCATTTTGTCATGTTTACAATTATAATAAATACATTATTATTTTTGTACGTTACATTTTTGTTCACATTGTTTTAACACGAAAATTTTTAATAGATATGTAATTATTCCATTCAATAGTAAAAAATTACATATTAAACAAAATTAGAAACTATAAATCGTTACAATAATAAGTATAAAAAAATATTAAATTTAATATAAACTTATAACTTCAAAACAACGAATTTAAAAAAGAAACACATTAAATGTTAAACACAAGAAGAAACTTAGTGAAAAAAATTTCTTAAATTTACAATCACACTAAATACATTTTTTTTAAATATTCTTTTCAATTTTAAACCACAGTGGTATGTAATGGAGATCGTGGTGAATGGAATCGTAATAATTCTGTTACTGTTATTGCAACTTGTACTAATCCTTTACCTTCTAACACATCCGATGCACAGCAGACCAAATTCTGAAACCAGAAATATATACACATACATTTTAACAATGATCTAAAATAAAACAGACGATTTTTTTATAGTCAAATTTATTGATTAAAGCATGAATGAACTTGATATACATTTATATAAATGAGGGGAATCAATTATAAATAAATAGAAACATAAAAAATATAAAAATAAACTTCTTTAAGAAAAAAAGGTACTCTGGAGGTAATAAATCTAGGGCTGCCTTTAATAAAATAATACAATAACTCAAAAGTTGGGAAAGGCAGTGAAACTACACAGGAAATACTTAAAAAATACTGAACTAAAAAAACATTTCCTCAAAACCCTTACATAGTAATTTTTAATACTAAATAAACATCTTAATAATACATATAACAAATTTGGAAAGATTCATTTTCTTTTGGAAAGTTTATAATACAAATTAAATGGAATATATAACAGTCTTTAATTTTTTTTTGGAATAATACTGGATTTTAAAAAATAATGACTAGATATTATATTTAGCAGCATTTACAGTACAATTCCTTAAAACAAGTTTTGGCATCACTAAATATATAGAACCTAATCGTACGCTTAAGTCATTTGTTATTATAAATGTATATATATGTATATATAACATAAGCGAATAAGTATATAAGCATTTATTTGTATACATTACGTAAGTATATAATATAAAAATAATACTAGTTGTTTCTAATATATTTTAAGTACTTAGTGACATATTATTTTAGGAATTTCAGTTTTCGCACAAGTCTGATATGAAAAATATTCTATATTTTTTTCCCTATAATACGTAGCACCTCATATTTTTAATTCCTACCATTGTTTAAATTTCAATTTTACGAAAAATAGAAAATGCAACTAAAAAAATGTGAAAATAGGCTTAAATTCTAAATTCCAATTCGTTGCTTAATTAATAAAATACTTTTTCTTATCCAAATCCGAAATATTACTATATAAAATAATTAGGAAAAAACGAGGCACTGTAAATCACACGATTTAAAATAAATTTTAAAAAATCACAATCCTTTAATTTGGAATGTAAACAAATTTCAAAATAGAAAACCAGATTTGATGTAAAAAGCACCAATTTTTTTGATTTTTTTTTGTGTTTTAATCTTATTTCGATGGTGGAAATGCCACTAATAATGCAATTGTTGCAAAAAACATTGCTAACAACAGTAGTGAGACTGTGGTTTCTTGTAATGTTGGTTGATTTTTTGCCAATAACATTTTATCATCATCATTGTTTGGTCGTTTATCCGTTTCATCAACAACAATTTGCTCAAATTGACATAGACATTCTACAGTTTCAAGGAGACGTGGTAGTCCCCTGCCATTTAGTGCTTCGGTCACGTCTAGGGTGCTGCACAGCCGCCCCTGCAACCAACCACAGTCTCACACACACTGACAACCGATAATAATTATAAAAGAAGATAAACAAAAATTAAAATATACATATAGGATCTTTGGATTTAGAGAAATTATAGAAAATGTGTACGAGTCGATTCTGTTTTTATGAAAAATTGTGTGTATATTCATTATTCTCATATTAAGAAGAGATAAATTTTAAGAAACAAAGCATTGAGATACAAAATAAAACTCACCTCATCTACGCCAATCTTTCGACAAGCTTCAATAAAATTATCAACATTTCGTCTGCATCGAGCCATTGTTAATTTTGGCTAAAAACAAAAAACAAGTTATATTTTATTAATAAAATTTCCAAAATAAATACGGGAAACTTACAACAGCCGGTGAGGGAACATGTATACTAGCAACTGAACGAGGTTTTATGTGATTTGCGAAATGACATAAAACTACACCATCAGTTAAAGCTGGTGCCAGGTCTTCAGGCAATACCATTTTCAATCGCGTTTCTATTATCTACAAAAAAAAAACAGATCAATAATTATTTAACATGACAAAAAAAATAAAATCAATCAACACACAGTTCGTAATTGATTTATTAAATCCGTTTCCTCTCTGGCTTTATCAATTTCTCTTCGCATTGTAAATGACATCTTCTCCATTGGCACATCTTGATTCCAACTAATATTCCTATTACTTTTAACACCATTCACTGTTTTTGGACTATTATTCGACGAACCGTTCGTATAATTTACAGTTGTTGATGGACTTGCTGAACGTCCATTCATTCCATTATTCGCATTACATATGGGCACATTATCATGTGACATAATGCCAGTGGATGATTTTAATGGTGATTTAGGTTTCACATAATCTTGTAACATACGTGCAGTTTTGTTCAATTCAATTGTATTACCATTCAACGTACTATTATTATGTGTTGGTGATGAATATACGCTACCATTCGTTGTTGTTATATTCCGTGTTGATGGTTGAACTTTTTGTATTGGTTTTTTCGAATTTGTATCATCGAATACATGTTTTGGACTACTAAATGCTGAATTTAATGGTGTCGGATCTGATTTTGATGTTGCTAATGTTTGTGGTTGGTGTGTAGGTGTATTTGGTTCTGTTTTATAACTTTGGTCATCATTATCTTTTGTTGTACGATAGATGGAAGGCACATCGTGGGCACGTTGTTGTTTTAGGGCCTCTTTGTACTCTCTACAAGAAGACATTTAATGCAAAAAGATGTGTGTGTGTGAGTGAGTTTTATGCGTGCATACAGAAAAAACAAAACAATGGAGCAACTTTTTAAGAAAGCAAAAATAATTACCTGTAAGTTTGTATTTGATGAAGAGGTTTCGATTTCTCTTCAATTCCATTGTTACCATTCGATAAATGATCGTTAGATGATGTAAGACGTAGGCTGTAAAAGAACATAGACAAAGAATTGTTAAGTTGAAAAGGAAATTATGAACAAATTCGGTTAATATGACCAAAAACCCAATTTTATATGAATTTATATTTTATTAAAATACACAGAAAAATTAACAACCAACTAAAAACCCAACAAGAATTACTATTTATATTTTTTTATGAATTTATGGTAAATGGTAAGAAATATTGCAAGCATGATTTGTATGCAATAAATAAATATTAGTCCTAAAATCTTCAAATAATCGATGTTCCTATAAAAATTAGAAAAAAAAAACAACTACTAAGTTACTATTTTCCACGAATCATATCCAAATACGTACACAAAACATAATTAAACAGAAAAAACTTACCTTTCTTTGTAATTTCCACGTATATTATCTGTTTTATCGAAATCGTAACTGGTTTTGCTAGTTAAATCGTCTTCTAAAGATTGTTCAGGAGCAGGTGATATTGTTGATGGTGTGGAAATTGTCGAGTTAGTGCCATTTAGTTCGGAAGAGCGTAATGACATTGGGGTTGATGGCCATTGTTTATCGTCTCCTTGAAGAAAAAACCATTACAGTTAATACATAAACAGTTATTATAAAATTATAGAAATATACAAATTTTCTACCTCTATTTATCGAAAAAAAAAATTAACATATTTATGGAAATATTTTATTGCTACAAGAATTTTCTACCTGAAAGTACATTTACCTGTAATCTCTTGAGACCATCGCTTATCATAACCATCACTACTGGTACTATAACCACTATCAACATTTTGTCTTTTATGCTTCAGTCTATCGGCTAAATGGGGTGGTCCAGGAGATAAACTAGCACCACTACGCCTGGACCGTCTGCCTAATGTACCACCACTTGACCCCACTGTACTACTACCCGCTTTCCTATCCAATTTATTCGCTTCTATTTCCAAATATTTGAATATATGTACTCTACCCCTTTTACACAACTATAAAATACGAACAAATCATTTCAACAAAATAAGTTTATCGGTTTTTTTGCTACTTACACTAGCCGGTGGACTAGTTAATGGATTATCATCGACTAGTAAATCGATAAGTGTACTCATATCTCTCATTTCTATCGGTAACATACTAATTCTATTCGCTCTAAGGTCCAGCCTTACAAGTTTCAAATAAGTTATTTCCACCGGAACAGCCAACAATAAATTACTACGTAATACTAATGATTGTAATGAACGTAAATCACCTAAACGGGGTGGTAGGTGTGTTAATTGGTTACATGATGCGTCCAATTCTGTTAGTTGGGACATACGACTTAATTCGTCTGGTAAACAAGTCAGTCTATTGTTGGAAACTAATAAAATCTAAACACAGGAACGAGAACAAAAACAGCACATTTTTTTTCTATTTCTTCTTAAAAGAAAATCACAATTTACCTGTATGGGTAATTGGCATAATTCTCTGGGTAATGCTGTGAGTTGATTTCTGCTTAAATCTAAATAATTTAGACATTGCAAACTGCTCACTGTATCTGGTATATAACGAATTGCATTGTGGTAGCATTGTAATTTTTCTAAAAAATAAAATGTTGTCACTTCTTCAGGTAATTCACTGAAACGGTTCTTTGATAAATCTGAAAAATAGAAAGGCAAAAAATAATACAAATGATTCATTTTTATGAATAGGTTTATTATTGCATTTTTTTTTTTACTGACGATGCACGCTTTATACCTCATTACAATTTTAATTTGTTTTTATTGCAATACTTTCTAGTTTCTACATGTCTTTTACATATTTAAATATAACGTACAAGAGAAAACGAAAACAATATGTAATTCACAATTATGGTAATTACGTATTTAATTAACCGCATATGTTCCATACTGTTATAGTTGTACATATTTTAACAGAAGATTTGTTGCTACATTGTTATTGTTAAACATTACATGCGTATAAAAAATAAAATTAATCGCTTCCTGATAGCTAACAATTCATTTACGGTATAAGATTAATCGAAAACCATGAAAATAATGACTTTCCAAAGTAAAGGTATTTTAAATTTATATGAAATATTTTAGATGCATCAACTTCTTTTGCTATAAGTAACATATAAACAGTTTGTCACATTGCCAAAATTTATTTTACATTGATCCAAAAAGAAGATATCTAATTAGAAAACTTATTCTAAGAAATGCATCCCAAAAGCCACACAGAAAGAATCTTTCTGAAAACTAACAGAAAATTGAATAAATAAATATATACAAACAGAAAGGTTTAATTTAAAATATAAATATTGGAGAAATCTTTATGTATCTCGTACCATTTGGAGCAAAATTTAGTTTTGTTATTTAGAACAGTTTCGATTTTAACAAATATCTAAAAATAACTGTAGATACATAAATAAAATCAATTCAACAATAAAAAATACGTCTTAAAAATTAACAAGAATCGTACTAATTTCTTGTACATGCTTGTAATTTCTTTAATTACAAAAGAGATACGGTTTTTGAACAAAAATAAAAATTAATGTAACGGATAACTATAATTTTTCAAGCACTTTTAAAATGTAATATAAAAGGAATTATCATTAAATAGTGTAAATTACAAAACAGAAATAAATACACAGTCATATATATACATACATATATATTTAAAATGTGCAATTAATATTTTTGTGATATAATAATGGATAATAGTAAGTACTTAGTCGTAATTTTGCAGTAAGTAATAGTATATTATGACTCATTCCATTCACCCATTACAAAATAATTCTAATTTAAAACAATAAAAATATAAGCAATGTCATTAAGATATTTATAACAATTGTTTAACCAACATCATGCCTTTATAATTGTAGATAAAATAGCTCAAGGGAAAGACAATTTCATTCTAATCCAATAAACACAAACAATTTTACAGAAAATCTATTCAAATTAAGAAAATTCAATTTCTATTTAATCAGATTCGCCTGCAGGCGATCTTAATTAGTTTAAATATCCGATTTTACCGATTAGACAAATGCAAATTTCTAAGAAAATACACTGGAGACCCAGACACGTGCCTAAATTGCAAATAGTAATAAACGAGGGTGGTTTTTTTCGGGAGGCGTGTATGGCACCCCTTATAGAAATATCGATTGAAAATACGTCAAAAACAGATGGAAACTCATTGGTGGTGGTGTGTTTTTGTTGCCAGTTTCATGGCATGTGTTCAAGAGACCAAAATACTAACCCCCAACGAATTTAAACCCCACAATTCAGACAGGCAGACGATTTATAGTGGCGCAATAACGGCATTTTCTTGTAAAATTGGCTAACCAACAATGTTTCCAACTGTTAACAAGAAGTTTTGGAGAAAATTGGATTTTTTCTTGGTGTGAACATATTTTTTTTTAATTTTTAAACAATTTATTCATGAAAAAAGCTCGTAGTTTATTATTACAAATTATTGGCGAAAAAATACCATATGGTGGCCAATTTTTGTCATCATATAGAAATTTTTGTTTTAAAATATAGATGTAAATGTTATCCTTGAAATAATAAATAAATTTTTCTATATATCCATCCTGTACATGACGAAAAAAACAACAAACTATTGTCTTTTGTGTTCTTTGAATATATATGTCTTGTGGACACAATAGAAGAGTGTTGTTGAATAATAATTTTATATGCAAATAAAAATCTTACATTTGGAAGAGTTGAAAAATATAAATATGGATAACCTTATTATTTAATTATAGTTACATACATTAAAATTTTTTTATTACAACAACACATAAACATGTGTTTGTAAACATATAATATATACATATTCCAAAAAATTTTTGCCAAGGCAAAAAACTATTTTTAAAACGACATTTATTAAACTATATATTACAAAAGTGAACGAAATACAAATAGATGCTACAAGTTATAATTAGAAAATTACTACAAATTCATTAATTTATATTAAAGCAATTTGAATTACGATAAAACTCTTTCACAGAACAAACAAACCGAACAAGTTCATTGCATTAAACAGTTTCTTATTCTTGTTAATGGCAATTTATCATACAAACAGTGCATAGAATTATGCTATTTTAACCTAATTGTCTGTTGAACATCAATTCAAATACATATAAACGAAAAATATATCAGTGGAAACCCACAATTTACCATCAATTTAAATTTTCTGTCTTGTAAAAGTTTAAAATTAGACGAAAAGTTCAAGCAACCCTAAACATTTTTATTACACAAGCGTGAAAATTTTATTTTGTAAATATATGTTTAATGAATTATTATGTATAAAATTAGATTAGATAAAGTCTTTTACACGTAATTAGTTAATTCCTCACCCAAAAATTTATTTTTATGTTTGTTTAGGGATGTTGAACTAATGCCAGTTAATTCCACAACTTCTTGTAAAGATTTAAGAAAATGTTGAAAATAAAACAAACAGATTTTTTTTCAATTTTCCAACTATTGACGGTGATAGACCTCAAAACCTTGATAAATTTATTATCATATTTATATTTATGTGCTTTTGTGTATAAATCTTGTTTATTTCAATGATGTGGTTTAAAATTTATAGAAAAAAAGATTGTGTATTGTTTAAAACACATATCATCTTACAAACAAAACCATTTCCATTATAATGAAACCCAATTTTATTGTCAAGCCCTCCTAGTTTTACATTAAACAAAGGGCTTATTTATTCTATATCACATGACCGACTCTTTTATGCTCGTATAAGTTCATTCATCCCCCACATTGGACGTCGCGAGGATGTCTAGTCGCCGTCTTTTACAACCAAAAATTAACTTATTCATATACCTACATTTATATATTTTAATCGATTCATTATTATTTTATACATATACATATATGAACACGGTTTTATTTACGGAAAAACGTTTCTATTTTGAAACCTTTCAAAAGAAAAACAATTTCTTGGCTTCGTACAAGCCATCAGGTGATAAAATAAGACACTGTATGAGTAAATAAAGGAGTGGTCTTCTGGTTTTCCACTACAAGAATGCAATATTATATTATTATAAAACATGGGATTGTAAAAACACGCTATATACATTATTTTGAAGTGTATTTTGTAGTGGCTTATCCATTTTTGATGTTTTATAACGGTATAAAATTGTGTGTGTGTGTATAAATTTTACACAGATTTTAATTTTATCTATATTGAACACGAATGAAATTTACGTTATGACAAATTTTGTTCAATATTTGAACTAATTTCGTAGAAAAAAAGGGACAAACATTGAGAAATGATTAATTTTTGTTTGGAAATTAGAACATTATCATGCTGATAAAAAAATGATTTCATTATAATCATTATTATTAACATTGTATAAAATTATGAAATTAATAAAGTCCGAGATAAAGTCTTAATAATAAAATAAATCAATATTACATACACTCATTACTTAATTCAATATAATTACCAATAATTATGTTTAAGAAACTAACAAAAGGAAATATTTATGTCAATTTAACAAGAAAATGTATTACAAAATTAAATTAATGTCCATTATTCATTTATATTTTTAATTAACATCCTACACGAACCAAAAAGAAAACATGTGTAAAAATGAATTAAAAATTTTATTTTCTAAATATATGTACATAAAATCTTCATTCATATACAGAAATCGGAATATTCTAAGGTCAATAATTAAAATTTAGTGATAAACAAACCGAAACGATTAAAAATAATGACAAACGATAAAATATACCCATTAACAATTTTTAATTAAGCTTATAAACAAATCCACAAAGAACTACATATATGAATGTTGAAACAAATAAAAGTACGTACAATTTACAAGATAAAAATGTTTAAATTTTAGAAAAAAAAGACAACTGTAAACAGGAAATAAATTTATGCAACATAATTAACAAAATAAATAATATAAATAATAATAAAATTAGTTGCATCCACACGCGTATGTATATAATAATAAAAAACGAGTTCATTTACAGTATAATCATTATCATTTTATAATTTATCATACATAATATGACAAAACAAAACGTTTATTGATAAATTTTATATGTTATTTATACATATAGTACCCATTTTATATAAAGGATTTTATTTATAAATGAATGTCTGAGTAAAATTGCGTTAACTTCCTTTTTTTAAATACTTTAATGCATTTATAATTACAAAAACCATAAAACTTGTACATTTAAATGTCACCAACATACTAATAAGAAAAACCATAAACCGATTCATGAAAATTCAATACGAAATCGAAAACAAAACTATAAATGAGGTGAATGGTCTGATGATGAAAAAATGAAACAAGTAATTAACGAAATATTACAATAATTGTATTACAAAAACTGGGTGTGTGCAAAAAATTGAATGTCATGCCCATAAAGGTAACACTTACAAAATTGTCACCTTTTTCTATAGAAAATATTGACCCAATGAAAATTTTCTGACATTCATTTATTTGGTGAATAAAAGGGCATGTCCATAAATATAATACCAAAAATAAAATCCATCTAAGTTCTCGTTAATAATAATAATACACCTTTTTATCAAGGTTTTATTTTTATTTTTTCTGTTGTGTCTTGTTATTAATTTCCGGTCCCATTTTGAAAAAGGTTAAAAGGTGTATCTCATCCATTTATTGTGACCTTTTTACTATTATTTAACACTGAATTCGTCCCCTAATATAGATACAAGGAAAAAGACAAATATATAACTAAGTCAATCAATCGTGCATGATGTGGCCCCAAAAATATTTCGTTTTTCATGCCAGGAACTTGTGACCTTTCATTACAAAATAAAAGTCTTTAATTATTTATGGTGTTGGCTAAGAAAAATCGCTTATTAAAGTTTCATAAAATCCCAAACTAGTTTGAAACTAGTGGTTTCTTGTGGAATAATTCAAAAGACAACTTTTCTCCATCAGAGAGTTTTTTTCCCACTTTATAAAACAAGCTCTTCTAAACCCTTATAAATAAAATCAAGTTGAAAATAAGTTGAACTAATTTAAATTCACTTCATAAGGTTTAATTCTCGGTTAAATTTAATTAATCTACCAATAATAAATATGATTTAAGAGTTATGTCATAAAATTCTTAGCACGTAAATCGTCTACCATCTCTTAGGAGATTACATTTCATACATAATACATTTTCATTATAATTGGATGGTGTTGGAAGAGAATTTTTAACATATGACACTACACAGATTTGTAATAATATAAAAAGGGAACAGGAAAATAGTAAAAAAAAAAGGTGCGATCATTTTCCCATACACAAAAGGGGAGAAAAATCTTCTCCCTCTTTAAAAAATTTTTAACTTTCAACATTAACGTAATAATAATGCGCCCTTTTTCATTCACCACCCTTGTTGAAAGCAATTCAAAATTAGTTTTAATTATTATATTCACTGAAAGTGGTTTGAAGTGGCAAAGAACTTAATTCTAAGAAAAATATTCCATGGGAAAATCAAAACTATACCATATAAGATGATTAAAATAATAGAAATGCAATTATTTTAATAATATACGACATTTACATATATAGATAATTCTGAATTTATTTAAGTTTTTCATGCATTCATATAATAAATCTGTTCGAGATATAATAAAATTGTCATTAGAAGTTATGTTTATTAGATTCTATAATGAAAAATGGGTTATTAGCATTCATGTCTTAGATATTTACTTAATTTGTTTATATTAGATTGTGTTTTGAAGGAAAATAACGAATTTTATTTGTGAATTTCAACAGTATAGTTTCTCTAAAAATATATATTATGAAAATAATCGTTTAACCACAGTTTTATGTTCAAGAAAACGCAATTTTTAAGGTCAATAACAAATACAAGGCCAAACAAATACAAAACAATTAAAATTAACGACTAAACAGCTCTAAAATTCGAATTAAACATAACAGAACGTAAATCCAATGTTTTCGATTCAAGGTGCGATTTTTATGCGACAATTCGCATAAAATCGAACAATCCCCATTTATCCCTTGGCAACAAATTCGTATACCCTTCATGAAAACATTTACACAACACAGTTTTCATACCACATTCACATTTATTCATTTATTTCTTCATCAAGTTGTGCATTCATGAAACTTCGCCTATTTCGGTATATATTCAGTACATCAGAAGGGAGACCCAAAAATTTAGGGGAAAGTAAAAGTAACAGATCAATACAAATGTGAAAACCTAACCTATCGTAACTGCAACTCGATTTTCCTCATTCTTAACAAATTTCCTTTGAATTAAAGACTGACAAAAGCAATTTATTGACGCCATCCGTCAAATTTTTGTGTCATTACTGCAAATCGTATTTGGCAGCTGTTGACGAAAATATGCCTTAATATTTAATTGCACACAGGAAATTCCTCAACAATTAATAATACTTAAAGAGTATTTATGGAAGCAATTTTTTAACAGTTATTTCTTTAGTTCGGTAATCGAAGATGTAATACTTTCTCGTCTATTTTCACTAATATACTTTCATTTGAATGGATTTTGATTTGCATTTACGTAATGATTCGATAATAAATCGATTCTATTTGAATGTTTGACACTAAAAAATTAATAATACGTCCTTTAAAATTGCGATAAACACTTCCTGTTTTGTTTTTATCAAAAATATTCGACCATATACATTTAACAGAGTTAAATTCAAGTGTCCATTAATTCTATAAGCGTCTGTTTTATTATATTTAAAGGGTTTCCAACGTGTTGTTTTTCCTCTATAGTTACGCTCTTATGGTTTTTAACTTTAAAACAGTGCTTGAAGATATCAACTTCCTTTAGATTAGATGGTAAACAATAGGATAGTAGTGGGAAAAAAATCAACCCCTTGTCTAAACTTTGATTAACAAACAAAATGCATTGTTCCCATAATAAAGCCTTGACTTTTACGATATTTAATACATAAAATGCACTTTATTATCCACCTATATGTATTTCACCGTTGCATGAATTAATAAAAGTTTGTAGAGGGTCTGGGAGGCCGTTTGGTAAATATGTACATATATATTTGTGTTGTAGACCGGTTATCTTGTAATGATAAGACCACCACCACTAAAATACATTTTAAACGAAAATTAACGATGTTGTTAATATAAATTGGGTGCTGCTTTATAAAAAATGCAATAAAATCATACATATTTCAAATACACGTAATACAATACATAATAATTGAATTCATTACTAACCTGCTATGACTGTATCACTGAGGTTGTATTTGTCTGTTGATTTTGGGAAATCCTTTAATTTTCTGTTACTCAATTTCAATTCACCACTTTGATTTGCTTCTTCTAATATACGTTCTAATGATCGGGTCAGTTGGGTCTGTATATGTCCATTTATATTTGGAACAAGCACTGCCATTATGCATGGCACCACACATATGCATACACACTACAAACCAAATACGTTTTTACTCACCGACTGATGAGCTTTTTTTTCCGTTTATTTCTTGCACTGAATAACTACGAAATGGGCGAGGTATACCACTTGGGGGCGCTAATTGACAAAGAGATAAGTAGTTGCCTGTAATTTCACTAAATTTGTTCCAAAACCGTGTCCAAAACCGAATGAAACGTGAACCACGTGCACATGAACAGATGGCGTAAGTAGTTTAATGATCTAACTGTAACCTTACTTTTTCTGCCTTTTACAAAACCACATAAAATAAAATCTTAAGAAATATAAAAATGACTCTATCAAACTTGCTGAAAACTTTAAGCCCATTTCGAAAGCTCAACACAATTGCTAGGACTTCAATTAAGGTAGCAAATTTAGCTGTTAAAACCATTTTTTCGTAATTGATAATCTATTACAGCACCAGTCTAGTTACTCAAAATATGCCGAACATAAGCCAATAGAAAAAATTCGTAACATAGGAATATCAGCCCATATCGATTCTGGCAAAACGACACTAACAGAACGTATATTATTTTACACCGGACGTATAGAAGCAATGCACGAAGTAAAAGGCAAAGACAATGTTGGGGCTACAATGGACTCAATGGAATTGGAACGACAAAGGGGCATTACTATACAATCAGCGGCAACATATACGTTGTGGAAGGACATAAATATAAATATAATCGACACACCAGGGCATGTTGATTTCACTGTCGAAGTTGAACGTGCTTTACGTGTTTTAGATGGTGCTATTTTAGTACTTTGTGCCGTCGGAGGTGTCCAAAGTCAATCACTAACTGTTAACAGACAAATGAAGAGATACAATGTACCGTTCTTAACGTTTATTAATAAATTAGATCGTTTAGGAGCGAATCCTAATCGCGTTTTATCTCATATGCGTTCAAAAATGAACCATAATGCCGCATTTATCCAACTACCAATTGGTTTAGAGGGCGAATGTAAAGGTATAATCGACTTAATCACAAAACAAGCAATTTACTTCGATGGTAGCTATGGTGAAGATATTCGCTACGATGAAATTCCACAAGATATGCGAACAGAGGCAGATGAACGCCGACATGAATTGATAGAGCATCTTTCCAATGTCGATGAACCACTTGGAGAACTTTATTTGGAAGAAAAACCGATAAATGAGAAAGATATAAAAGCGGCTATACGCCGTACTTGTCTACAACGTACTTTTACACCCGTTTTAGTCGGAACTGCATTAAAAAATAAAGGCGTACAACCGCTTTTGGATGCTGTACTCGAATATCTTCCACATCCTGGTGAAGTTAAAAACTACGGACTGATTGAAAAAGAGGGCGAGGAAGAGCAAAAAATTCTACTTGATCCAAAACGTAGCGACGAAGAAATGTTTATCGCTTTAGCCTTCAAATTGGAAGCTGGCCGATTTGGACAACTCACCTATATGCGTTGTTATCAAGGCATGTTGAAAAAAGGTGATTCCATTTATAATGCACGTACGAAACGTCGTGTTCGTATAGCACGTTTAGTGCGTCTACATTCGAATACCATGGAAGATGTAAACGAGGTATATGCTGGCGATATTTTTGCATTATTTGGTGTTGATTGCGCTTCTGGTGATACTTTCGTAACAGATTTAAAACAAAATATTTCTTTGGAGAGTATATTCGTACCGGAACCGGTTGTTTCAATGGCCATAAATCCCGCGAATAATAAAGATCGTGATAATTTCTCAAAAGCAATTGCTCGTTTTACAAAAGAAGATCCAACATTCCATTTCTTTTTCGATAACGACAATAAAGAGACAATTGTTTCCGGTATGGGTGAATTACATTTGGAAATTTACGCGCAACGTATGGAACGCGAATATAATTGTCCAGTTGTATTAGGTAAACCGAAAGTCGCTTTCAGAGAAACGTTAGTATCGCCTTGCGAGTTTGATTATTTGCATAAGAAACAATCAGGTGGTCAGGGACAATATGCTAGAGTTATTGGAGTATTGGAGCCTTTACCGCCACATAAAAACACGTTATTAGAATTTGTAGACGAAACGGTCGGTACAAATGTGCCAAAACAGTTCATTCCGGGCGTGAGAAAGGGATTTTTAGCAATGGCTGAACGCGGTTTATTGGCTGGCCAAAAATTATCGGGTTTAAAGTTTCGATTAATCGATGGTGGACATCATATTGTCGATTCCAGTGAATTGGCTTTCTTCTTAGCCAGTCAAGGCGCTATCAAGGAAGTGTTTGAGCACGGTGTCTGGCAAATATTAGAACCGATTATGTCTGTGGAAGTAACAGCTCCAGATGAGTTTCAAGGAGCCGTAATAACACAGTTGAATAAACGACATGGAATTGTTACGGGCGTTGAAGGAACAGAAGGATGGTTTACGTTACATGCTGAAGTGCCTTTAAACGATATGTTTGGATATGCTGGTGAATTAAGGTCCAGTACACAAGGAAAAGGAGAATTTAGTATGGAATATTCCCGGTATTCACCGTGCTTATCAGAATTACAAGAAAAATTGATATTAGAATATCAAAAATCGATGGGTTTGATAACCGAGGATAAAAAGAAACGAAAAAATTAAATTAGCTAATTGTAATATATTATTTAATTGTGTAAATAATTTTTTATTGTAATTTTTGTTGTATTTAATAAAATTATTAAAGAAACTGTGTTTGGTTTCATTGTGGTAATGAAAGTCAGTCAAATGGTTTCTTAATTACTTTATTTTGCTTTCTGCCTTTACATTTGTAATTTGTACAAAAGGGATTATAAAACAAATAAATGGTTATAAAATTTAAGTAAATGTTTGTAGGATGAAATTTTTACAAAGCTATTATGTTGGAGAAATTTGCCATGTACTTTAAGTTAATATATTTTATCGTAATATATGAGTTTTGAAAAAATATTTTTTTTTTTTGTTAGCTAAGTATGGGCATATATTTTATTAAACTTTATAGCCTTTCACCATGCTTTTTGTTAAACATTTAAAGATTATTATATTTCTTGTATTTATTAATTACCTAAGGAAATATTTTCTAAACAAATAGAACAAATAATACAGTATTACAGTACAATTTGGCGTCATTTTTATCAAATAAGTTACACCTAGAATGTATGAATAAATGGTAAAATAAGTGTAACACACAGCCCCATTTATTTAAAAATTGTTTTACTATAAAAAAGAAAAATGTAATCGCTAATTCATACATGGGTTTCATTAGTGATGTCTTTGGATGTCTGTTTGTCCAGCCAATAGTCCTTTTCACGTGGTTTTTCACACTGCAATTATTTACAAGGCAAACGTTAAGCTCTGAATGGAATCGTTAGAAAAATTGTATACAAAATTTAAAGCTAAATCATGCATCATTAATGGAAAACTAGTTATTCTATACAGACTATACACATTAATCATGCTTTGAATGAATGAAAAGATTTCTAAGACGAAGTAATTTATTTATTTATTCTTTTAAATTTAAAATTATAAAAACATATTGTAAATGGAAAAATTGAAGATGATTCATGAACGTACATAGAATTATGTAATGTACTATTTCCTTAGCAGTTATTTACGTTTATGAATCATAAATATAAAAATTTTTAATGACAATGAACAACATGCAAACAAAACTAATAAAAATTCATATATAGGTACCATTTTCCGATTGGTTTGAATGCTGTAAAAATGTATTTATTTTTATACAAAAATCAATCCTTAATGAATTTTAAATAAAACAAGAGTTAGAGTAGATCACGCGGAATCAGCTATATATATTTACTAACTAGGTATTTGAATGTGTTTTTTTATATATAATGAATAAACTAAACATTTACCTACGAAAAGAGAATGAATTCGGCTAAATTCTGATAAATTCAAGCAATTTTTGTGTATGATACAAAATCTAATAAAAAAATAATTTAGTGCAAAAATACTTACAGCTACGTGCAAATATTATCGGATTTATATCGGATATTATTTGGAAATAGAATTTCTTGTGTATAATGTAAAGTGTATTTATAATTTTACGTGTATTTTTTGTGCTCTATAAATGTAAGACAGAATCTTCTGTCACCTTAATCGTAATTCCTTGATCATCTTCATCTTCTTCAGCCATTGTGGATAAACGCTTCTCTAACTTATTTTTTTCTTCGCGTTTTTCATCTTTCTTTGATGGCTTCTTCTTTTTAAAACGACTATAATTTCCAAGTTTTGTCACATCAGATTCATACAAATAAATTTTCATTAGAAAATTACCTTCCACTTTTTGGACTCTTTTTCTTATTCTTATCATTGCTATTATTTTCATTTACTTGCTTCCAAATACCAGTTTTATTCACTTCTTCTGATATATTAATTGCTGATAAAGGAATATTCATCACGTTTCCATTTGCTAAGGGAATTTTCAGGTTTCCAGTTGGATCGCCAAGTGTTAAGGGGTTTTTTTCCGGATTGGACTGCAAAATTGTTAAATATAAATCTAAAAAAAATCTACAAAACGATTTGTAGATTTTCCTTATACTCTATCAATAGATTATTTATTTTATATTAAACATTAGTAATTCTAATAAATGTTATTTATACAGTGCGTTTTAAACTTGGTGCAGCGTTTTAAATAAAAATAAAAGCAAATAAATAAATAATAGTAATACAAAAGAATATAAAAAAAATGTACTTACATAGAATTTCATGCAACTTCAAATGTGTTTAATTGGCCTATATTGCTGTGTTTTGTCTATAAACAAATTTTTTACAGCAAATAAAACTATCAAGAAAAAATTGTTTAGCGATATACTTAAAGAAAAATAAATAAACTTCACGTAGTTGCTAATAAAACGATAAATAAACTAAAAACATTTAACTA
The DNA here is from genome assembly GCA_004796505.1 of Oryzaephilus surinamensis. Classification (NCBI taxonomy): domain Eukaryota; kingdom Metazoa; phylum Arthropoda; class Insecta; order Coleoptera; family Silvanidae; genus Oryzaephilus; species Oryzaephilus surinamensis. Next base: position 56,132 of record SSSI01010222.1, read on the forward strand.
TAATAATAATTTATTAAATCAACAATACTGTTTTCGTCTTTCAAAATAAATTAAATAAAAGTCTACATAATAAAATTAACAATGATAAAACTTAATAGCAATAAAGAAAAACAAAAATTAATTGAAAAATTATGTATCTACCTATGTTTTAATTTATCTATAACATTTTAAAGGTACAACAATGTAATTAAGGGCCGATCTATTCACCTCTTGATAATTTTATCCTTCCTATAACTTTCTTGGATACATTTTTATTAACACAATTATTTCTATAGAAATTATGTTCCGGATAAATTTATCAGGAGGTGAATAGATCGGGCCTAAAAGTGTCTAATATCTTATCACATTATTTTGCGAAAGTTATAATTAATATAAGGTTCCTAATACAATTTTATTAAATCCTACTAAACGACACTAATTAAATTTAATGAACAAAATTCAACAAAAAAATTCACCTATTTTTCTGTACTTTTAAAACAAAGTAAATAAGTAAAATATTGAAAAAAATTACTATTATTTTGGCAACAGTTTTAGTATTACTATTAATAATGGAAAATAAATTGGGTTAAAGAAACAACTACGCTTCTTTCGTATCACATTTCTCATAAACTTTTTCATGATTTTCTAAAATTAATTTGGGCCCTAAAATAATACGTTTCAATTTAGCCCCAAATCCCACCTCGTCATCTTTAAGCATCTGAGTTCTTCTCGTCATTTCTGGCATTAAATCATCCAAAATTTTCAATTCACGCCGTGTAAATATCAAATCCAGTGATTTTCTTAATCCAATCATCACAACTAACATTAATGGGAACAGAATTGATGTCTGACTAAACGATTTTATCATCCATAAACAGGCTAAACAGGTCATTTGAATGATGGTAAACAGATGGACTTTCTTTATTGGCACCTGAGAAATGTAAAACATTAGTTTTATATACAAATTTCCTAAAATTCTATCATACTTGTCTTAAGAACATATAATCTGGTTGATATTTGTTTGGCATGAACATAATTAAAATCCTGTCAAAGAACTGTAATCCTTTGAGCGACGCCACCCCCATATACAAAAAGACACCAAACAAAACAGGCATTGGAATATGTCCCAGCATGGGTGTTAAAAATACTGACAATCCAATGGTGAGGAAAATCATTATATGCGTTACACGTTGCTCGCGAACGCCCAGAAATTGCGGTTTTTCACCAGGTGCAGCGCATTCCGATTCCAGTTTCAAAGAATTCACGTGATTTATTGATAAAACAGTAGCAGCAACAAACCACGGTAGACCCATAACAGAACAGATTTCGATTAGAATTGACAAAACAAACAAATCCAAATGATAACCGCATCCCTTCTTCAGTTTGTATTCTTTGCGATTAACAATGACACTAGTGATTTGTTGGTCCATAAATATTAATATAGTGCCCAATAAAGCTGGTGGCAGAGCAACAAACACGGAATAGAATGGATTGTGATTGAATGGCGCTATGAGCCATCCTCTTGTTGGCAGGGTTGGTTTAAATTCGTGTGGTACTTCTAATTTTGGAGTGGGAATGCCCACTTCGAAGTCTAGCCAACTCATTGACAGAATGGCTATTATAACTGCGAAATCGCTTACAAATTGTCGCACCTGAAATTAATTGCTGTACAATTTATTTGTAAAATTTAATATAATTTACCTTGGATGGAAAGAAGAGAGCATTTTTGAAATCTTTTAATTGTACTGATAATAAAAATGTACCAAAGAAGAGAATAATTGACATTAGGAATACATCGGGCACGTATTGGGGTGTAAAACAGCCGGGACCAGTTAATGTGGCGTTATAAGATAAACAAGTAGTTTTATTTATTGAGCTCCAGTCAATTTCTGGATACTCGTCTTGTATACTAGCATTAGCACTACATAAACATTCATAGCTTAGATTTGTAGAGCCAGACGTGTTGATTGGAAACTTCTTGCCAATAACTAATACATTTTCCACAGCCTGAATACAAAATGAAATTAAATTTCCCTATATATAATATTTCAAAGAAAACTTTGCACGTTATTGTGTGCGTACGTGAATGTGTGCTTGTTTACCTTATAAATGAAAATAAAAGCAATCAATGTGGCAAAATTCTCTTCTGTAAAGCGTGTTATATAACAAACTAAAGCACTAGCATCAATTGCTACCAATGTCAAACAAATAACCGCTATCCATGTGCCTATCCAAAATCTAAACGACAAATAATCCCATCCCATACTGCCGCAAAAGTCATAAACAATCGTTTCGAATACTAAAACAGGTCCAGTCGATCCTAAAATCGTTAAAGGCTGACCGGAAAAGAATCCATAACCCATTCCACACACGAAACCGGACACTAATGATTCCATTGCGGCCATATTCTTGCCAGTGGCCTCTGATAACAATCCACCGAATGTAATAATCGGCGATAAACACGCAAAATATAAGAATATCCACGAGGCAATACATTGTGTAGCAAAAGCATCCTTAAAATCACTCCAATACCAAGGCAACTTTCGTTTAAGGTCATTTCTTAAGCCGCCAAAAAGGACTCCTGACCGTGCCAGGCCTGATTCTTCTCGAATTTTTTGTTCCTCCTCTTCCTCGTCGAATTCTTCGACGACAGTCTTTTCAGGTGGCCGTTTCCGCGGATCCTGGGATGGTATGGCTGCTGGTGGTTCTATTCGTATCGCTGGATCCCATTCGCCTGGCGGTAGCACCGTCACAGCATCCAGAAATTCGTCGACACCGGCCAATAAATGGCTTCGATTACGTGCTCTGTATGCGACTTCGTGGAATATTTCGTCGGACATTAATGTGGCCATTGCACGGCCAATTTCATGGTAACTGCTGGTAATAGATGGTGGTCCAAGCAACAAGAATAGAAAACGTGTTGGTACTGGAACTTCAGTCAGGTCCCCAAGGATTGTGGCAGTATTTAGACGAATGAAAGCCGATAACGTTTTGTCGAGAAAGTCCACTTCACCCACCAATATATTGCTTGCTTCCGCACCAGGTGGTATTTTTCGCATAAAGTGTAAATTTGGTGTGTGCGAACTATCGTTTGACGAGTTACTCAAGTCAGTTGAACTGTGGTTACGATTTATTGATATATTGCTCACACTTTTCATGAGGCCCTGAGGTTTTTCCATTCCTGTGGGACAGTTTGTGCGTGAAACTTGGATATAAGATGTTTATTTGTTTCGTATATAAGGGGGAAAGCTAATGGAAAAGTTATGAGGAAACATTACGAAGGATAATGAACAAACGTTACAAATAAACTTTTATATTATTTGAACTAGGCATGAAAAATTATTAATATTTAAAAGGGAAGAAATATTGATCGAATAAATATATGATGATAATATTTTTTTAGAACATCGTTTAACGAAATAGTGTGCAAAGAATCTATAAATTTTTCAAGGAAAATCCTATTTTTTGAATATATCTCGGCATAAAATAGAATTATAATTCTAATTCAATTTTATGCATAGCAGATTTCTTATTTATGCCATGTTTGTGAGTAATATGAAAAAAAGTGACTTTAGATAAATAACGCTGATGTAGCTTTTTATCTTTATTAGAAACGTCATGTTTTTATATAACTGCAAGATATGAATATATTGCCAAATTTTATTCTTTTATATTTTTTTCAAAAAAAAATATTGTATTCATTAAAAAAGTTAGAAGCTTTGCACTTCAAAATAACTTGTCTTTTTACTTTATACTTAAAACTGCCAGCTGATAACAATGTTATTGCTTTACTTTATTGGACAAAATTAAAGTTATAAAACATAATAACGTCTTGCTAGTAAAAACTTGTCACACGAAGGATTATTATCTTTTCTTCATATGACAGCAGAAAATACAGAAAAATGGAAGAAGTTATTATTATTTTCCCCTTTTCTAATTTATTGATCAATATTCTGCTTTGTTAAATATTGACCACCGGTTTTCGCTTCACCCTGTGCAGTTACGTATATTAAACAATAAAGTTGGTCTTTTAACATTCGTAATGTTTCAACAAAAATAATATTCAAGCTAGACGCTTAAGGCGGAAAACAAAATACAAAAATAAACTTTATAATTAAATAAGTAAGCTGAAACTATTAATTTACCCTGCCCAGGCACCCCGAGGAATTTCCCAAACTCAGGCGACTTTCCAGTCGTCTGTTCCCCAAACGCATGTTCATCAACTGCAAGAAAAATCAAACATTTGTTTTACACATAGCCAAACAAATTGAAAATCGATCCTTTATATTTCGTATAAAAAAAATGTTTAACACACATATAAAACTGTCAGTTTAGATGGCATGCACTTTAGAAAGAAAAAATACGTTATTGTGCTGAAAAAATATGGAATATGTGTGTCCGTAAGAGAGAATACACTGAAAAATATCCTGATCATCTCTACCTTTATCAGATGAAGCATGATGTAATGTAAACCACGTCGTAAAGCCTTGTACATGTGTTGTAATTTCAGCTGTGAATACATAATATGTATTCAGTACAACTTTTACAATTAGTACAGAAATTAATTGGGGAAAATGTTTTTTAGGAAGTGAGCTATTCCAAAAAGGAAGTAATTAAATTACTGCCTTTAGTCGTTTAATTTTGAAGACTAGTTAATCAGGATATAAACAATTAAATGCCTTAAGACAGTACAAACACATATGCGCACAAAACTATACTATTATAATATTATTTTAAGCAACTAAGTATCAGTTTCGAATGTCGTATTTGAAACAATCTGCATAAATTATTAAAACGAAAAACGTCCCCACAGTATTGTAGCAACAAGGCGCGTCTATTTCTCTGAAAGAAAGCCTGCAAACTTTTAAAAGCCCCAATTCAAGAGATGTACATTTTGTTGTTAGTTTGTTAGTCAATCCCCGGTGAATTCTATTCATTTATATATCTAACCTGAAAAGGAACCGTTCTTAGTATTGTTTCCTTTTTTCGTCCCCGACATAGGCACTATTTGTGGTTGTTTTCTTGTTGGCGGTGATACAAAAGTAAAGCAACCATCTGAAATGTTGTACAACAAAAAAATATTGTGTTTTTACATTGAAATTATGGAAATTTATTTTTAAATTCTCATATAATATGTATTTTGTTTACGAAATTGATATTATGTAAATATTTCACGTGAAAAATTATGTTTACAAGTGCATATTCATTTACATCATCAATTTTCCAAATAATAAAATATGCGTGAATTTTTTATTCTATAGAAAAAATCACTCAAAAGGGTATAATTACAAATAAACAACTTGAAACACTGACAATTAACGTTTTATTGATTATTTTGTAAATCTATTTTCGATAATGGAAACAAGTGGTTTTCACTTACTTTTCGACGTGGAATGATTTCGACCAATTTCCGTAAATGATCTTATAATTGGCAACATATGCTGTTTCTTGTGTCTTTGATGCTGGTGTCGATGCCTTTTCAATAAGGCCTCTCGCACCTTGTCGCGCTTATCCAACGCCAAACTATTATTGTTAATCATATTATCTAATGCCAAATCGGCAATTTGTTCAATGGAGTTGGCCTCCATATCCAAAATCACAGTTCCATTCAATATAAGACTACGTAACTCGAACAGGGAATGTAATGAGAGTGTGGCTACGTGCGGCTTTGACCAACGATTTCCACCCTCTTCGACGTCCTCTTCAAATTTAATCCATCTAGCTGTTTCCTTCCACTCCATATCGTCCCCATCCGTGACCAGTTCTTCCATTTCGGAGAACAGTGGATGGCTGCCATGCTTCTCATCGTCAATATCTTCGCCGAGAATAAATTGGACGCGTTGTGAAGGTGGTGTACCTGCAAAATTAATTTACATTCACGTATTTAATATTCCTGGCAATGTTGAAGTTAACCAGCTTTTGTTGGTTCAAGTGTACTTTTTTTCGTTGATCATATTTTTGGTAATTAATTCGTTGGGAATAAGGGAAAATGTTTATTACGGGCAAAATTACATTTTGAATTTAATTATTGGAGTGGTTTTGTAAGAAAATTGTATTATGTGGACAAGAAAGTACTTAAGATGGATAAATTCGTATAATAAATATCTTAAGAAAAACGAAAGTTTGAAATGCTTAGTGAAGAAACAGTTTAAAGTGATTTTATAACAATCTATATTTATCATGCAACAATATTAAAAACTAATTAAATTCAGATTATCAATTACTATCAATCAAATGAGTTGAACGAAATTTTATTAAAGGGGGAAATTTGTAATTAAGGCAGAGAATAAAGGATTTTTTATACAAAATCCATTTCATAGGTAGGATATGAGATTGTTTCATTAAAACTTTGCATATTTTTAATATTTTTGAAGTACTGATGAAAATTTGCATTTTTTTTGTCAGATAATTAAATAAAATTCTATATACATCTCTGTACATATATGATAAAAAGTAATTAGGTTTTGTGTTTTTAAAAACAAAGTAAAATCAATTATAATTTATACTGTATTTTTGAATTATATTGAAAAATAAAATTTTTTACAAAACTTTTTATACATTTTCCATTGAAATAGATAATAGATATTCATTTAACACAATATATTATATGTTTTTAACAATATGCAAAAGTTATATTACATTTATTAATAATGTTTTAATTCATTACGAGATTCATTATTTATCTTCCTTTATGTACCTGTACAATTTTACGTCAATAATCATTTTCAATAAAGTGAAACGCGAAATTAAACATGCTCATATAGTTTAATATTTATTTTATTGTTCACTAATTGCTACATATTGATGTACATTAAATTAAATGAAATTTAGTTTAAATAGAACATAAATAAAAAATCACACACATAACATTAAATCATGCATTATGAAATGAAAATAAAAGAAAATGTGTAATAGTTATGCGTGCAATATATTCACTGCAACACCGATTGTTTAATCAATAAATAGGTACACTTAGTTATTGTAACAAAATTAAAAAATTTGCAAGTCCAGAAACTTGATAAAAAACAACTGATGGATGAGTTTTAGCGACTTTTAAACACTAATTCAAAGAAAGTTCTCTCCTATCGATGATTAATGGTTTGATGAAACACTCAGAATTAAAATCAAAATTATATTTTATAGAAAGACTTGTATTAAAAATGTACACAAGCTATAGAGAAAGCTTACATAGTTCGCCGTCTTCACGTAAACTCATTCGTCGGCGTCTTGTTGACACTACAATTCCTGAAAATGTTTAAATATATGCCTAGTCTCTAATGTATGAACAAAAATTATATTTAATTCGTACAGTTTGTACGCATTTTGCGGCAATTCAAGTAGATACAATTATATTTTCAGGTTTTATATTAATAAACTATTTTTAGAACTCAAAAAGGCGATTAGGTGCGGTTGAAGTATTTTTCAGGAGGTGCATTTAAATTTTTTTGTATACACTGAGAAAATTATTTTTAAAAGTTAATACATTTTGTTCATGTATTGATCATTTTATTTATACAAAAATGATACAATATTTATATAATAATTTATAAAATGTTTGTAATACATTCAGGTACGTATTAAAATGCATTCTTTAATTGTATTGCTTACTACAACAAAAATGTATGATGAAAATCTTTTAAAAAAGGACGTTATGCTGTATTATATACTACTACGCTTCTTAATTTGTTTATTAAATACTACTACAGTTTACTACATATACACTTTTCGGTTCCATTTTGACATTACTTAATTTTTCTTGTATACAATACTACTACGTTTCCCATTTAATAGTGGTCATCTCCTTCAACATACTAAATTCCGTTTTTGGTAATACATTCTTGATGTTTTTTGTATAGACTAATTAGTAATAACATTTTTTTTTGGTAACCCCTACCCAGACAAACTACCATACAAGATTCATTTAGCTTGCGTATTTCATAATTTTGTTGGTGATAGTAGTACTGTTAGTTCTAATATATAAATGGAAAACATACTTTCTGATTGAAATTTACAAGAATTAATGTTTTATTTCAAGCTAAGTATGTAGTGAGTACTTAATATTTAACCCTCTAATTATAAAATTATATACAGTTATGCATTATATTTAAAATAATTTTCAGAATTCCAATAATCAGAATAAAGATAATAATATTGAACAT
>SSSI01010224.1:0-34556 GCA_004796505.1 Oryzaephilus surinamensis
GTCTCATGTATTTTGTGTTTTTTTTTTTATAAGATATATATTATTCCATTTTCTTGCTGTACAGGTGCTTATAATTTATTGCAATAAAACCAAAATATTTGGTTTATTTTATATATGTATTTGATTTAAGTTGAAATGCTTTGATATCAAAATAATTCAGCTTAATTAAATTTAGTCTACTAAAATTTAACTATAATCAAATGCAAAGAATAGAGAATTAACCGATTAAAATTTAACCGGCTAAAAGTTCACCGATTAAAATTTAACCGACTAAATTTGACCGATCAAATTTAACCGTATATGACCGAAAATCGGTCAAACACCGGTTAACCGGTTAAAGTAAAAAATTTAACCGATAGTAAATAAGAAAATTTTAGTCGGTTAACCGTTTAACCGGCCACGGTTAACAGCACTAGTTTTAATGTATGTGATGGGTGCGGGTTGTATAACTTGGACTAATTATAACAGTGGTTTAAACGACGCACTATTACAAATACCGCACCTAACTATTATTATACATATATTGTTTAATTTTCGAAAATTGTTTAAACACACCACTAAAACCACATCAATAATATAATCTTGTATATAATATTAAATTATATCTTCAAACATTATATTTTTTCTTTCGTTTTGTAAATTAAGGTGGTACGAGTTATATTCAAAATACTTATTAAAATATACACAGAAACCTCAAAAAATTCAAACATAATAACTAAAATGCCAACTAAATTTTCTAATTTAAAACTTAAAATTTTAAAAATGTGTAAAACAAAATGTCTATATTTTTTTGTATTACAAAAAATGTAAATGTAATATGTATAAATTAACACTAACTCTAAATTCATTTATTTTTCACAAACACTTAATAAAAATTCAAAATTGAATGTATTTTTGAATTATACGTATATTCGTGCACATTATAACACTTAACTTCATTAGATAATATTTAATATAATTAATCACAATTGTGAAAAAATTTAAAACTAAATATTGGATAACACAATGAAAGATAATTATATTAAATGAAATATGTTTTATTTATTCATTTACTTATTTATAGTTTAATTTATTTAATTAAAAACAAATGTATTAATTACATAATATTAATATGCTTTTCTAACCGCGTCCACGAAATGACTAATTTTAATCAAAACATAAACTAGTGTGGTGGCCATAAAAATAAAAGCTAGTTTTTAATAAAAATTTTACAAAGTACATATATGTATGTATGAATCACATTTTGATTTTGGAAATTTTCAAGCAAAATTTTATCAAAATAATACAGTGTAACTTTTTTTAAATCGAAATCTGAGGGGACCGAAAAAAATTCGAGGTATATAAATTTCGAATTAGAAATAATTAACCAATTATTCACCAGAAACTATAGAGAAATACTACATTAGATAGAAAATGAAATTGACTCTGAGTAAGAATTTTAAGTACCTACGAAAATACTACTTATAATCATAATAATTGTACTACTTGTTATTATATAAATTTCATGGAAGAGCTTTAAACACAGCTTTAAATATATTAAACTTACCTATTAAGGTATTAAACTATTACGTACTATATTGATCTTGACACCTTTCTCTAAATCTATTTTTTTGGAAATTTAAGTACTGACAATTTACTATTGTAAATTTCAACAAAATAATTATAAACTATAAATCAGTAATAATCATTATGTCATTATTATAAATTTTATATAAGAGCTTTAACTTTAAATTATGAAATTATTAGAAAATTGTATATTAAATATTGATCGTATTCGTAATCGTAATACTTCTGGTTTTGGTATTATAATTAGAAACAATTGCAAAATTTAACAATATAATTATTGTTAGATAAAATTCTTATGAATTTATTTGTTACACTTTTTTAAAGTGATGTTTATTATTTTAACATTAAAAGCTTCAAAACTTTCGTCAGTATTTGACCACTTTCGCAATTATGAGATAATTAGGGATTTTTTGTAAAAATCTTTAATTTTATGAATAATCCTCTATATAGCTGCGCTCCAAAATATTATTAATTACCTAAATCAAATACTTTTGAAAATTGAATAAAATACAGTCAACTACATGAAAAAATTTCCATATTATTCTCATGTATTAGTTAAATATTAGTAGTCGAACCGCCTTAATAATGAAATTTCCGTTATTATAGTTGATGAAATTTTACTTATAAAGGGTGTGCAAAATGTTTTGTCGGTGACAGATCACTAGTACTGTCCCATATTGGTAACTAATTGATGGATGGACCCTCTGGAGACAATTTTCCAAACCCCTCTACATCCGAATACAAATACCACCCCATTGCCCTTGCATTTTTTTCTGTTTTGTTTGGTTTTAAATCTATTCAAGTCTATATTTAAATTTCTTAAACAATATAACTATAATATAGCTTTAGAAAATTCCCATATGGATAAAATTTATACGAATGATATTATAAATCAAAGAAACTCTCCATTGACTAGTTTTAGTTCTTCGGGCCTTGATATTATATATAGTATAGTATATATGGAAAATTCTCGTATGTTTGGTACGGTTGAAGGTATTTTCAAGCGGTCCTTATGGACCACCATATAACCGCTGAGCTATCGTTCTCGTAGGTACCATGATATACTAAATTGTACGTAATTTGAATTCCCAATAGATTTTTTTGTGAAAATTTTACCACCCCTACCTCTCCAAAAAAAAAACCCGAATAAATTGAAAGTATTTTTCATATATAGACTTTTTGAATTAAACAACAACTTATTTGCCATCACGTCATATTTTTCCGGTTCTCTTAACTTTTCTGTGTAGTCGTAAAGCATGTTTGGTCCTGTGTTGAAAATAAATATAACCCTAGAGTATATATAAAGGGGTGTAAAAAGAAAAGGCATATATGTATATATACGACGACACACCAAAGTAAGAAGATGTATTTTCATGCTAAAGAATATATAGGAATTTATCTTAATCAAAGCTATAAATCTAAAACAGCAAAAAAGGTAAAAAAAAGAAGAAAAGAAAATCAATTGTAGGAAGGGGTTGTATGCGGGGGGTGATGGTGTGAATCGGACATTCATTTGGATCCATGGACATGGTATATAGATTAGAAATAGTCCCACAGATCTTTGCTCCCATTGTGGCCATAAAATATCAATTTATTTATAAATAAAAAGAAAAAGAAGGCCAAAAAAGTGCCAGTGATGGTAAACTAACCACGCCTTTGCCATTTCGAAATTTATTACCCGAAAACATTTCAAAATGTAATAGTCGCAGTTTAAACCACCTTTTCAACACGTGTTTTGTCTTAATATGTGTACAGGGTGTTTCGAAATAACCTCACAAATTTTTAGATGATTTTTGACTTTATTTTAATACTATTATATGTAGATTGTATAATAGGTTTATACATAGATACAGGATGTTCAATATTTTCTAAAAATACAGTGTTTCTTTAATATTTTAAGAAATACTGTATTTAGATAACAAAATTAAATTTTACTCAGCACAAATTCATGTAAAATTTCTACTAGTTTTGAGTATGGGGTTGGGAATTCACCCCTACAAAACTTTTGCCCCAATTTAAGTATTCGTTGAATAGATTCATTTGATAGAGAATTTTAAAAGGAATCTTTTATGCCTCTTGAAATTTTTTGATTATACGTGTTGTTTTCGAGAAAAATTCGGAAAAACTGAAAAATTTTGAAAGAAAAACCATAATTTAAAAAAAAATATTAACAGCACTTTGTATCTCGAAAAAGAATCAATTTCGGACAAGTCTTTCTTCTTGAAATGAATTCAAGAATCATCCTCTGTCGTTATTCTGAAACACCCTGTGTATATAACATGTTATTACAGTATTACTTACCTTGGAAGAGTTGATGAGGGTGGAAAATATTGCTAGAAGCGTTTATTGTTTATGGAATATTATATTTGTGATAAAAGCTTTTCATACATTCTATTAGGAATTAATTTAGAATCGCTTGTTGCATTTAAAGTTATATTTTTTTCCATTCTATCTCTCTAAATTTCATTCCCCTTTTAAAATACTTCAAAGTCGTTACACAAAATATCAGTTTAATTGTCTATAACTTTATAAAGTGGTATAATTGTAAGTTTGAATGGATTTTATACGATTTCCAATGAATTTCTCTTTACATATATGTGTGTGTGTGTGTGTGTGTGATGGAAAAGTTGAACACATTAATTTACCCCCTTAAATAAAGTGGTAGAATCATTTATTGTGTATTATGGATTCTCTACACACTTAATCCAATTCCAAATTTAAATCCTTCTCTGATTATGATTAAAATTGGAAAATTTTCACCATCAGCGCCGGTTTTTCTAAAAAACAAATAATTTTTGTTTGTTGTATTCAACGTTTCTTTGTAGTTTGCCGTCCCTTTTAAATTTTAAATTTAAAATAGTGCTTTTAGTGTATAACATAAACTTGTCAAAAACATATATTCTTGAAAATATTTTGTACGAAAATTAAATAAATTTGTTTCGTGTTAATTGTGCGTTCAAAAACTGAAAGAGTGCCAAAATAATTTTTTTTATATAATTTCTATAATAATGTTGTCTTTACAAGAAATTTATTATAGTATTTCCTAAATTCTATTGTGCTTTTAATTATTTAACACGAAAAATAATAAATGTTTCAATTTAGTTTACAAATTTATACATTTTTCAATTTTAAGGTTGCAACTTTTATAAGAATCTTGTAATAAAACTTGAACTCTTCTACATTTTATGTTTAAATAAATTTTAAAGTTTGTTTTAATTAATTATTTTAAATAGTTTATAAGTTATTGTAAAAATCTCCATGAAAAATTGTATAATAATATTTGTTTAATAATTGAAACATTTTTGTTTCAATTAATTAATAACCCTTAGATAAATCGTTAATTGGAAATGCCTAAATGTCCAATAATATGTTATATATACATATATAGAAAGCCCCATTGATTCATTGTGTGTAAATTAACACAACAACATAAAGTATGTAACATGTAATTACACTTCTGTGTGGTTCGTGGATGCATGCATTTCAATATACGTATATATACATATACCTACATGTTATCTACGTTATATTGTATATAGGCTATTGAATATCTATCAATGGGCCCTTTTCTAATTAATTAATCAAATTATGTAATTTATCTATTTTAAAATAGATAATAGACGTAATTTTTCTAATTTAAATTTTTTATTTTAAATTAATTATAAATAACAGTATTATACAATATATAATTTAATCAATTGTAACTGTTTACGAGTTGTTTTGCCCATTGGGCATTAAGGGCTAATTACAAAACATGTTATATTATATATACATACATATATAATATCGATTTACTTGTAAGTTTTTAATGCTGTTTACATATTCGACCCAATTTTGTTAGTATATTATTATTTTTTTTTTCCGAAAAATACCCTAAAGAATTTTGTAACTTTTGCCAATTTTCCTAATTAAGGAATATTTTTTTTATAACATATTTCTTGGTTAAATAATAAGGGTTTGGATTGAACACATTATTTATATACTTGTTGTATAGAAGTTTTGCGGTATAACGAAATATAATTACCTAAATAAAGTTTTCCCTTTTATATATTATAATAAGAAGTTTCAAAAGCCACTTATAAGTGTATGTTTGTTGCTAAATAAACAACAAAACTGAATATAATACATATAGGTATAGAGAAGCTACCAATTTCTTAAATATTTGTGCACTTTACATAATACATAATATATAATTAGTGCATTTTCAATTTTCTTTATAGTGTCAATATATAATTTTTTTCTAACAAAAGAAACGTTTTTTTTATGTCTATAAAAAGTTCCATCAAATTTATAAATAATGTTTAGGGTCATTTATTTGTTCATGTTTATAGCAAACATAAATAATAATAGATTGTCATGAAATTTCCTTTTTTTTTTTCGTCAACATAGAGTGGGTGATGGAAAATTATTGAATGGTTGATTTTTTATATCGGTGTAATTATGTGCAAAACTTTTTTCCATAAAAGACATTTTTTTCCTTCCTTATATTTTAATTAAAGCTTTAAAAGGAAAAATTACAATATTATTATTATTATTTTAAAGAGAAAATTATATCCTTTGATGATAATGAAAAAAAATAATAACAATTTTGACTTTGTATATATATTTACATGCGGTTTAAATAGTATAAAGTAATTTCCTAAGTGCTTTACTATTATTGTATTTACTGTTTTATGCTCCAAATGGTTTAGTTTAAGCCTCATTATTAACATTCTCAGTAATTATGCTTGTAAGGCGTAATTAATCATCAAAAACACAGTATTTATCTTCATATATGTATATATGTATATATAATATGTAATTATTATTTGGTTCCCGGTTTATTGTATTTTTCTATTTTTATATTATTTTTGTTACAGGTATGTACCAAAATATAGAAAATAGATAATTATTGTAAGTATATTTAAAAGCAATCATTTTTTTTCCTATAATATTTTATAACATTGAAATTTAAAGGAAAATGTTTTAAATTTAAAATCGTGGGTTTGTATATTGAGATATACTAGGTATTAGATGTATAAGGGTGGTTTTTGGGAAAAAGGGGGTATACACACAGGTTGTTGTTGTATGTTTGTTGTCGTCGTCAGTGGAAAAGGGTTTAAGATAGGGATAGAGTTTGTATTCGATTTTGGACTTAGGGAAAGATTTACCGTTGTTTGGTTTGGTACTATGTACCATTTCTCTTTTCTATATAAATATTATCTACTCGTCTATATACGAGTACATATACCCATTTTCAATATTAAAAATATAAAATTTCATACATTAATTTTTTATAACATTCTCTAATGTATAACAATTTTTCTCTCTGTATATTATTATCTATTTTCTTCTTTTTAAATTGTGTCGTTTTCCCTTTTGTCTAAATTGGTTTCGTTTCAAACTTTACATTCTATACGAGTTAAAAAAAAAACGAAACAACTCCTTGTATATGTATTTTAAATTATATCCTTGTTATAAAAATATATAAATCAAAATCCAATTTTATAAATTGCTGTCAAATATATTTTATTTTTAGTATAAGAAATCATCATCAATCAAATAACAAGTATTTAATCGTATATAAAAAATTAATAATTAAATGTCAATTTTAATATTACAACATGTTGTGCTTTTATACACTTTTAAATTACAACTTTTGAAGTTTTTTTCTTTTTAATAACCTAATTTATCTGTTTACTGGTTGCTAAGGTTTGCATTTGTTTACGTATCCTTAGTTACCTAGTCGTGCTATTATTATTATTATTATTATAATCGTCATGCGAATAAACAAACTAGAGCGTGTTTTAGTAATTTCAAAATATTTTCATTAATAACAATTAAAATATGTTTTAATTTTTACAATATATAGTATATTATGGTAAATGAAAATATTCTAAGTTAATTTGTTTCGAAAAATGCTTATAGGAATGTTCTTTATTAAATTTTCCGCTATATAGATTTTTAATTTTTGTTCACACGTAAAATTTTATGATTAATAAAAAAATGATATAATTCGATTTTATTTTGCAATATTTTTTTTAAAAAAGCTTGATATTTATTTTTTTATATTGAAAATGGACCTTTACGAAACGAACGAATCTTAATGAAAATTCATTGGTATAACCTATATTTTCTCAACATTTTCCTATAAACTGCTTTTTAATGAAACTATCTAGGTGAACTATAAAAAAATGCATTATTTTAAAAGATGTGGTTTATAAGTGTATGTAAAAATTTGGAAATACATACCTACTTTTTGTGCAAAAATTTAAAATTAAAACATTTTGTGAAATATACAAAAGGGTGTATTTTTTTTAAATATATACCCCCTGAATCTTAATTTTTCCAAAAATCTATTATTAGTATTATTACAATCTTTTAACTAAATTTTTAAATCCCATAGCTTTTTTATTAATAAAAATTATAATGAAAATTCTTTATTTATATTATTATTTATTGCTCCCTCTGTAAAGTGTTTTTTTACTAAAACTCTAGTTGGATTATTTGAATAATCATTGATTTTATTGTTTTCAATTTGGTATTAGTGTATTTTACAGATTTTAGACATCTTCCATTATTATTAGATAATACAATACATAACGAAATATAAGATAGTTAAATAGGTTTGTTATATAATGAATATTAGTTTATAGATAAGATGGTCTATTTATAGTGCAATTAGTATATGTAGTTCAATATACCATATAACTAAAACAATAATTATCCACATACATATATATGTATATGTTTATTAATTAAATTTAATGTATAATAAATTTGTTAAAGAATTATTATACTTGGTTGAATTCCTTAATTAATTTATTTATAAAATAAAGTTAGATTTTTTTTCTTGTTTAGTAATCAAAAGCTTATTGTTGTACTAAAGTTGGAATTATATAGTGTTTGTGCTTAACTTTGCAATAATAATAACCAAAAGGCTTTCCCTAAACTATTATAATATACGTAAATACATTTTCTAACCCCTTGATTTTCTTAGTTCTGTTGTTAGTCCAGAAATCTTGATTATAGACAATGCTAGTAGAAATTTATTTCAATTATACCTATATACGAGTACGTATGTATGTTTAATTCAAAATGTTAATCTTTTTTTAATTATATTTCTTTTATTATATTCAGTAGTTTCTTTACGTAAGAATATTACAGTATTTGCATAGAAAGCAGCAGAGAGCTTCGAGAGAGAAGTTTTTCTTCCAACTTTTCTATTTTTTTATTTCATTCTTAAATAATATAAACGTATATATGTATAGTAAAATTGTGCATTAAATAAATAAAAACATTTTTATTCGTTTTGAAAGTGTTTGTATGTGCATGCACAATATAGAAAATTGAAAATATGTATTTTATATACTATATGAAAAATAAACCAGGCCAATACGAAGAAATTTAATCTATCATACATTATTATAATATTGTTTGTTTGTTTATTCAAACATCAATTGTATAAAATTAATAATTGAAAATATAATGTTCAATAAGAATTGAAATATTTTATTAGTTTGGAAAACTAATTCATTCAATATAACACAAACAATTAACTTATAATAATTTTCCTAATTTTCCACATTATTGAATATTTATTATTAAATTATTTCAAAATGACTGGCCAGCATTTGGAACTAAACAATACAAAATAATATATAAATAAATGTACGTACGTATATATGTATATTATGTATTTATATTGAAATGGGTGTCAAAATATTATTTTTTAAAATTTTGAATGTATATGTCAGAATTAATGTAAAACTTCTTCAAGTTGGAAAATAACAATTTCAACCCTTATATTCATCCATTGACGAAGGTTTTTCCATGCACAGTTCATTGTGGCAAATTTACATGCAATTGTGTGTTACATGATGAGATGATGACGATTTCGTTTTATGTTTTTGGCCTTTTGCCAAAACAAAATGTGGGACCGTTTTATTTTATGTATCCATATATATACGAGGTACAATCGGAAAATTTAATCATTTTTTCACCGCATTGTTTCTGTATTAATATCTATTTAACTTTCTTTTGTGCGATATTTTAAGAAAATTAAAAAACATACAATTTTTTTATATTATACAGCCTTTATTGTAATCATTTTTAATACTATAGAAAATTGTTTTTTTATGGGTCAGCCCCTGTATGTACACGTGTTTGGCTAATTTAACTTCAACTTGACATTTTTAACACTGTTGCGATGAAAAACGTACACCTGATGATAATTTTTATTTCGTTTTTTTTTCTTTCTTGTTTATTTTATCATGTTAAACACATTTTAATAAAAATACTGATTAATGTTATATTTATCTTCATTATAGATATTATAAAATCATTTTTAAATATACTTTTACACGTTTTTTTCGAACGATATCATTAAAAAAGATTTTTTCTTCCGTTTTTTTTCACAATAATACCTGTATATAACATAACTAGAAATACATATTTTAGAAGTAAGAAGGAATGAAAATATTATTTTTTAATAACATAAGAGAAATGAGTATCAAAGTCCCAGAACTAGATATATTATATATATATAATATTTACCCCCTCTTATATATGTAGGGCAAAAGGGTGGAAGGTATAACTCAATTATTAAAACATTCATCTGAAATGGTTTCAGGTTCACATAGTGTTAATTGAAAACTCAACCTTTCTAATAATTTATATTTATTATTAATTATTATATTATATACATATATATATGTACTACCTATAATACTCAGTCTTAATATCAAATATCCATACCTGAATTTGATAAAATCTATAACGTATAAATAATATGTAATTTATAAAAATATTTTTCAAGAAGTAAATGTTCAGTTTTACAGTTTTTAAAAATCGATGATTTTTACCTGAAGTTTATTTATAAATAAAAATTGCGTTAGGAACTAGACTGGTTTTTATTTACAAATAAAATAAAAATGCAAAAAAAATATTAGACTTTTTATAAATTAATTCACACTTTGTAAGTAGGTATTTAAATTATTAAACTATCTATGTAAATATTTTTATTATACACTGCGAAATATTTTTTGAAATAATAAACGAGTAGGTATACAAGATTAATGTGAAAAAAATCAATTCATTAAAAATTTAGTTGTTTTTTTTTTCTTTCCAATTAGTTTTCTGGTTTTTGGGTATTATTTTGTTGTATTGTTTAGTTTTGTATGTTGTTTGAATCGTGTTACATGGCCATCACCATTAACAAAGTGTTAACAATGATCATTACAATGTATTCAACACATTGGACGAAATGTGTATGGGGGATGAAAATGGGTTTTATACGGAAAAACTTTTAACCATATAATGAGATACTGTGTAAAAAAAATAAAGTAGATAAAAAAAATAAAGAAGTTTTCTTTAATTATAGAAACTATAATTTTGCGGTGCTGAAAAAATTGTTGCGGTGTAAAAGTTGCAGTTTAAAATACTTGAAAGGGTTTAAATATGTACTTTACTTTTAAAAGATTATCCTATATAAGAAAAAATGGAGTTTTAGTTTTATTTTTTAATTTGTTTTAAAAGAATTTCTTAATAGAAATATTCTAACCTTAACGAATTAAATATTTATTGACTTAATTGTTTTTAAAAGCTTGTTTTACCTTATTTCTCTATATTTATGTATATTGCAAATAAATATTTTATTTTGAAGTATTGAAAAGTTTTCCAAACAATTTAATTGAATAGAAATTAAAGTTTAAAGCTATTTTTCTTTCCAATGAATTGTTTGTTACTAAAGTGCGGTTTGTTGGTTTTATTTAAATATTTAATAAGGACTGTTTTGTACAATTGCAAGCCCGAAATGGCCCAAAACTACCCCTTATAGACCTCTAGGGAATCTTATTTTAGAATTTACGCATAATATTCGTGCAAACAATAACAAACCCCTCAAATATACACTATTCTTAATATGTTATGTATTATAAATTTGACGTTTACAGAATTAATTTTGCTGTTTAATAATAGTAATGAAATCATCATCATTTAATTGTTTTGTTTCGATGAAACTTAAATAATATATGAAGTATAAATTTTCTGTCCACAAAATCTAGGGGATTTCAATTGTTGGGGGAAATGGATAAAAAGACCGAACAGGCATTAAGAATGAAGTATATATCTAAAGATATAGAAAAGGTATAGGAGAGTTGATCCCCTTAACAGTTCAGTCAAAATAGCCAGACTACCTTATAGTAAAAATGTGAGACTTTTCCTTCCTTCCATCTTGTTTTTCACTTTTTTTTTCTCTTCTCCTCCAGCTTATCGAACCGAAAGAAGAGATGGTCATTTCGTCAGAATGCAACACTGTAAGCTTGTTAAATATGAAGGAAAAATGGCACATATTGAATTTTTCCAAAGCAACAAATAATATTTTAAAATTCAATTTTTTGATAATGTTTCACTTTTGTAAGATTTTTCATTTGTTTAATATAAAACGAGAGACATGAAAAAAATTACCACAAATGAGTCTGTATATTAGGGTGGTTTGTTGGGACGAGGGTTGTTTTTTTTTTAAATAAATGAGTCTGTACGTGCGATAGAAACTAGTGCACATATCTTAACGTGTCACTAGTTGAACGTTTTCTTCTTCACGAAAAAGAAGAAAAAACTTTATCTATAAGTATAGAAATGTTTGTGGTGAATAAAATATTCCTCTTTTTGATTTATTTAAAACTGTTTAAAAACTTATTGAAATATTCATTTATATAGGTATACAAAGTTATAAACTTTGATTTTTTCTATTAATTATTATTGAATGAATTTAATTAAAAAGGTTATTTAACTTGTTAGTTTTTTCCAATTTAATTATCTTGTAAACAACCATATGGTGTTATAACTAGTTTTATAATATTTATAAATAGATAAATATTATGTTTCAGATGGAAACTAATTATATCTATATAATTCTTTTCTCTATTTTCACTCAAGTGATCACTAATAATAATTAACTAAAGCCTTTATTATTAAGTTCCCATAAGCTAGCCTTGACTTTAAACACGTTAAAAGCAAGTTTAATGTTCCATTCGCATTTTTTCCTTCTTAAATTCACGGCTTATTAAACAAAATTTTGTATTTCTAAATGAATCTTTTATATTTTCTTAGAAAATACAATTTGTTCGTTAAAAGGGTAGTTTTTCTTTTCTTGACAAAATGTTTTGGTTAGATTTAACGGTAAAGTTTTTCTTACTACTATAATAAGATTTGAAACCCTTTTAAAAAAAATCAAAAAACCGAATTTGAAAGATTTTCAAACGGAATTGAAATAAATAATTTATGTTGTTTTAAATAATTGTTGAATTGCAATATACATATATGATATAATCCGCCCTTAAATTCGTATATAATTGCCAGTCCACTGTATTATATTAGAGGGACGGGCTCCTCTATACCTATACATATATATATATATATAGGTACATATAGAAATTCTCTTTTCTCCGCTACCGCCGCCGCCAGCAGCATATCGAATGAATAAGCAGGTATATATACCTGGCGGCGGCGGAGGCGGGGGTGGTGGTGTGTGCGCTCAGGTAGAAGAGTGCGCACCGTGCTGCTTGCTGCCTCCTGCATTATTATAGCATGCATCAGGTTGTATAATATATATGACCAACTGGTGGGAATTGGAACAACATAGAATATGAGAGAGAGAGAGAGAGAACGGAAGATGGGTGAACACGCGCAGAAAAGATGCTGATGATGATGATGGTGGTGGTGGTGGTGGAGGTGGCGGTGGTAGCGCGGTGGTGGTGCCGGAACAAGTTGCTGCCGCACAGTCCGGGCGAGAAAGCCAGCGAGTGCGGCGGTCCATATTTATTACACCTCTTATTACACACTTCCTACGAACTACTCACTCTAAACTCACCACCGGTCCTTTTTACTAATCAAAAGAGAATTTTTAACAAAAAAAAATTAATAATCCTTCATTACTTGATCCATTTTGTTTTCATTTTTTTGAAAAATATTCGTTTATTTGTTGTTACTTTTTTCCCATCCCTGTATAAATTATTAAATTTATATAATAAGTATATATATGTACTGTTTTTTAATAATCAGCCCCCGTGTGCCGTTTTTTATATAATTAAAAATAATATTATCGCGTTTCGAATCTATTTATATACGCGCGGGCTCGTCTTCTGCCTTCAAAACTGTCAAATTTCGCCAAATCTATAATATTTAAAATAAATTAATCCTTTTTCATCATCTTTTTAATCTCTATAAACTAAAGTATTGAAATACGCAATATATTGTCCAATTTTTGTATACTTTAGTGTAAGGGTATATTAAAAGGAACACAATTCGACCCACAACAAGGTAAAAAAAAAAATAATATTATTAATTATTACTTAATAATAATAATCATTAATTTGTCTGTATATTAGACCGCTAAATTTATTTAAACTTTCAAAAGAAAAATTATTGCACTCGTGTTTCGATTTGATGTTCCTTTCAGTACAAATTTGTATAATATTATAGAAAATTTACAAAGAATATAAGAATTTTTTATATATTTTTGCATAAATAATAAAAAAAATTTGAAAAAAAAATTAATGATAACGATTATTTTGTTATAATATTATTTTGGCGTTTTTTGATAGGCAAAAGACGACGACGCGGGCGTCTCTTGTCCAAGAATTTACTAGACAATCAATCATAATATAATATTTGTAAACAAAGAAGAAGTTGTTCTTGTGTGATAGGTAAATATTTTTAGCTAAAAAAAATATAAACAAAAAGAAAAATTTGTACATTTCAAAAAAAAGAATATTTTATTGGAAAATAAAAGAAAGTTTCTTGACCTCGACAATGCACTTGTAAAACCAGCAGCAGCAAAAGAATAAAAAAAAAATAAGTACACCAAACAAAAACATATACATTCACACCGTCCACCACCACCACCATAACACAAAATATCCATCATCAATCCACCGTAATAAAAAGTAAATTTCTTAGCTTACTATATTAGTGTGTGTTTTAATATTATATAATTGTTAATATTGTTGTGTCTCTAATACAGTCAATATTTATTGTTAAATTGAATGTATATTGTTGTTGTTTTGTGTTGAAATAAGCTTCTGGTTTTCAATTTTCCAAAAATAACAAAAAAAAAATAATAAGAAAAGCACATGATCACATAATATATTCCTACACGAATCAATTAGTAACGGGACATATCTCTCTGTTTTTCTTAATAAAGACAATCATTTTTCTTAATTTTTTCAATAAAATAATAAAAAAAATTAAGGTTGTGTGCAATATATTTAATAAAATATATTTATAAGGAAATTTTCAGTATTATATATTAGATAAAAAAAATTATTTATTTATATTTATTATTATAAATTATTATAAAATATATTTATATCTATACATAATCGTTAGAATTAACTGTTTAATAAATAAATTTTAAATAAAAAAAAACATATCTTAGGTTAATTGTAATTTGAATTTAGAAATTAGGATAAATTTTTGCGCTCACTTGTTTACTTAATGTTAATATATAAAAATAATAATATAATAATTAATCAAAATATTAATAAATAATAAAATTGTAATCAAAGACAATCGTGCAATATTATAATCAAGTCAAAGACAATCTTATTATACTATAATAAACCAAAGGATATAAAAATTATAAAAAAAAAGACAATCCAAAAATTTTGTAAAAAAAAGACTAAATTTTGTTTAAAACAAAAAGAAAGAAAACAGCAATCACGACGTACTTTCTTAACGCCCCCGGCCAAATCCCTTACGTAGTGCCCCTGTGTCCTGTTGTACCCTGTCCAGAAATTTTACCACCCACTGCATACGTTCCAATAACAACAACAACAACCGCCGCCGCCGCTGCTGCTGCCGCCGCCGTTGCAGCTGCAACAAATAATATTAATAATACACCATCGAATACAACTGGAATTCAAGCTTCTTGTCCTTGTGGCCAATGTGCCCCTCATATGTACACTAATCATTTAACAACAACAACACCAAGTACATTAATTGTAAATCGTTTTACTGAAATCAATTATTTTGATAATCCAGCTATTGCTTCATTAACACCTGAAAAGTACGCCTACGAAATGGTAAGTTTTTTTTCTCTTGTTGTTTATTTGAAAACTGTTTTAAGGTGGTTTAACATACTATCTATAACTGCATTAAGGTGATTTTGTGATTTGTAAGAAAATATAATTTTTTTCAACAATTTCTACAAGTTTTGATGATGGGTTGGTGGAGGGTGGAAATCCACCACTGCAAAAATTTTATCTCGTTTAGATATTTATTGATTATACTCATTTGATAGGAAATTTAAAAAGGATTCTTTTGTGTCTCTTGACTTTTTTTGATTAAATGCGTCGTTTTTGAGAAAAATGCAAAAAATTATTCTTTTTTATTTATGTTATTATTAAATTAACCCATGAATTACCCTGTATAGTGTATTTGATTAAATTTCTGCCTTGGAATATAATCGTACCACCTTGAGTCTTTTTTTAATTATTGCTTTAAATGCCACAAACAACAACTTATTAATTTCGTTTGAAAATATCGTTAAAGGGGTACAAAATATATATATTTATGCCTTTAGCAAAATAAACATTAAATAAACTTGTTACTCTTGTATATGTATATCACATATACTTGTATATATGTATGTATAAACTTCCAAATATATACATATATACATATATATTTTACAACCTATCCAGGTAATAGTCCTGAAATTTACTTTAAACATTTTACGTTACGGATTTTGAAAAGTATGCTTGCAGGCATATACATATCTAAAACCCACCCCCTCTATATATACATCTTGTTTATGTAGTACCCAAAGTTATTTTAATGAAGATATAGAATGCTATATTAAATTTTATAAATAGGAAAATTATATCGTTTCAAGAAAACATAAATCCAATATTGTACGTACAAAAATATATATGTATAAAATTTTTCAACAATTTTATTATTTTATAGTAATAAAATAGTTTAAATATAAATGAAATATAATATGATTTTTAATATAAATTCCAGTTTTTTGTTAAAATTATAATCATACAATTTTATAAATTTCTGTACATTTTAATAATGTTTTATTATAGTTATAAAATTAATTGAATCGAATCAAGTATACCTTCTTGAAGGTTAATCTTTGGAGAATTTCATGCATACAAATTAGTATTCAAGTTTACACACACACACACACATACACATACATTTATATAAATTCATATCCGGTTAGTTCCCAATTCGGAACTATATAGTTCTTACTTCTTAGGTCACTAAACCTTAAATCTTAACACCAATGAATTATTCAGTTTATTATAATAATTATTATTATATGTTACACATCAGTAACAGGAAATACGTTTCAAAGAGTTTTCTTTTTAATTTACTATTTTATAGAAATTATTTACATTTTATTACATATATACATATAGATATTAATAATGTAGATGAAAATTGATGTAATGTAATGTTATGGCAGATTTATACATTTTAGAATAAATTTATTCAATTCTACAATATAAATAAAACCACAAAATCGTACCAAATTGAACGGATCCTTGTATTTAGGTATGCCATTTTGCCTCAAATGCGAATTATTCTATATATATATATAGGTACTAGAAGAATTGTTAATCAATAGTTTTGGCCACCTGTTGAAATAAAATAAATAAAAAACGATGATTTGTATTTTTTTTACAAAGAAAACACAATCAGCATTCTAAATAAAACGTATTAAAGCAGTTTATTTATTATAAAAATAATGATGAAAATTAATGTGTGTAAAAACAATTGTGTGAAGAATTTATGGAATTAAAATTTTTCTATTTTATTCCCGTACACATGACCTTTTCTAGTTAAAGAGATGAGAGGCTGAAGCCACTATAAAGTTTATTCATCCAACAGAAGACTAAACTAGTGTGAATTTTTCAAAAATTATAAAAGAGACGAGTTTTTCATATTACTAATTTATTCATTTTAAAAAGAATTAAAATAAAGCGAGAATTATTGGAATTTTGAAAAATAAACATGTTTTATTGGTGTTTATTGTTTAAATAATTTGTACTTTGAAACACCAATCAAAAATAGCATATTTTAAAAATTTCCGAACATAGCCGATAGCTTTAGTCCAATTCCGATCGAATATAGTTATTCATCGTTTTAATTTAATTAATTAAAAACAAATGTATTATTAATGACAGAACATGTTTTTCTAAACGCGTCCACTACATAACTTATTTTTCTAGAAATTTTTAAAGACGAATGATTTTTAAAGGACAACTTTGATTTAGAAAATTTTCTAGCAAAATTTTATTAAAATGATACAGTAGAACTTCATTAACTCGAATCTGAAGGGACCGAAAAAATTTCAGATATGGGAATTACAGATATTATTCACTAAAAACTATGGAAAAATAGTAATTTTTAATTAAAATGCTAAAAAGCTCACTATACTACTCAGACTACACTAAAATGTATTTTTTTGTTAGTATACCTACTATGTAGACACTTTTATGAAAACTCAGGAAATGTTTTTAAAATTAAACTACACTTAAAAAAAATTCATTATATCCATATTGTAGTGATTAGTTTTGGTAGTAAACGAACCACCTGAACTCTTAATGCTTGTTGCATCGTTTCATTGATTTTCCGTTGAATTTTTTGAATAAAAATGTGTGATTGTTCAATAAACACAAGTCCCAGTGACAATAGATTTAGAGTATACATATTGGAACCAATATCCATTCTCTATTTTATACAAACAAAATGTGGAAAAATTCAATTTGTTGTTTGTGAGATGATGATATTTTCCAAGTAAAGCGCTTTTTCTTTTCGATTCTCACCTCGTATAGTAAATAATATCGATCGATTATTTTATGTTTTCAAATTAAAAATTGTCTTTTATAAAAATTTTCTTTTTATACACCTGCATACAAATATGTATGTGTATGTATATTCCTGAAAGTAATTATGAGCTTGAAAAGTCGCCGAAGGGAATAATCTAGAAGCTTTTTTTCCTCTCTGTATCTTCATCATTTTATTGGTTTAAATTAAATTCTTTCATCGACATTAAATTTGTTGTTAATAAATTTTCTTCTATTTTTTTTTGTCGGTTTTGTATTTTGTGTTGATTTTGCTTCGCTGAAAAGTTTATATCTTGTCGATGGCATTTTGTTTGAGTTTTGGTATTATATAAGTAAATTTGCCATATTTTGTGGTGGTGTTTTTGGTCCAACCCCTCATCTCGTTATATATATATATATTTTCAACATTCTCTGCTCTCTCGTTGAATATCGCTTTCGTCCCATCATTTGATTGAATGTCTATCTCGTGATTGGTATTGACTTTTCCTACTGATATAACTTCTCTTTCACAATTTATCAAATATATATATATGTATGGTATAAATGACGTATATAATACGTAGGCTTTTATATTTGCACCCCTGAAATTGATTGATTTATTATTTTATTGTATTTGAATGCATCAGAAATCGATTTTTGGTTCTTGTTAATAATTTTTAGTATAATTAAATTTAATCTAAACAAAAATTAATGGATGTTATTGTATTTTTATCTAAAAATAAGTATTTTTATTGGATTTGGATAAAAGCCAGGTGAAATAAATAAATATAATGTCAATCGATTATATAAATATTATTAAAATGTTATAATTACGGGAAATATGCGAAAATAATTAAAATTTTCTTCACAGGTGTTCAAGTTTTTGTTTATTATTATTTTCTATTTCTAGTTGAAATTGTAAAGTTTGTTTCTTCCGGTTCACTTTAAAAGTTTTTAGTTTAAAGAACTACCTGTATACAAAAGTCTTTTTTTCTGTATAAAAAAAAGTTTAATGTAATTGATTTCGAAAATAAATTCACTTAAAATTTGATAATTTCATAATGAAAATAAAATTCTGTTGAATTATTATTCAAATGTGGATTTGCACATAAAGTCATTTTAATTAACTTTTTAAAAAACAATAAAAAATAATAAATATTCATTTTTTTATGTATTTATTTTCCTAATCAATAACGTTTATTAAATTTTTTTTACAACAATTATTAACAAAACCATTTTTATACTTTTGGCAATATTTACATAAATTATAAAATGTAACAAATTTGTCTACTTTTTTTTTGTAATTTTAATTTTCAAATTAAAGTTTTTTTCCCCCGCAACAAGATATAATTAAAACTTTTTAATATACTTATTTAATTTCTTTAATTTTGTTTCTTTTATGGTTATATTCGTTTTTAATTTTAAATTTCATATAAAAAGCTTAGAATTTATATATTTTATATATTTATATCTAAGTATATAAAAAACAAAAATTAAAGATGATGGACGGGATATTCCAAGTCATTGTACCCTTCTTTTGTTTTAACGGATGATGTATATTTTGCATTATAACATAATAGCTAATTAAATTAATTAATAACTAGAAAAAGATGAAAAAAATTAATTCCACTAATGTAAAAATTCATTAATATTGCATAAATTTAAAAACAGTTAGGTGCAAAATAGGAAAATGCTATGGTTTTAGTATTATAAATGTTTATTGAATTGGAAAACACTCTGTATATATAAATTTTGTTGTGTGGTCAAGGTTGTACATTTTTAACCACATTTTATATATTATTATTCTTATAAAATAATAACAACGAGCGCAATATGCTTTTATAGACTATAATATTCCTATTGCAAAGAAAAGTAAATGGAATTGTAAAAAAATAGAGTGATACAAAGCGGATGGAAGTCTTTTTTTTTCTGTTCTGCTCTTCAACGTTCCATTCTTCATAGAATAGATAGAGAGATGGACTTGTAAAGATTAAATAAGAGAGACCGGTTTAGGATATTTTTCATGAAAATTTCAAAAAGAAATAATACAGGATGAAAAAAAAATTGAATTAGTTAAATTAATGGCCATATGGTTAACAATATATGTATATGTATTATATATGTGTGTATAAATAAGAAAATTTCCTGCTTTTATTGTATATTATGTAGATGTTTCTATTCTTAAGACATGGATGAAGGGTCTTTGTACCTTCTATATATTCAAGGCTAACCAATCCAAGTTCAATGGTAGTAAAACTAGACATGATGGAGCATAATATACCAACAACAAGAAGTCTTTTTCATACGAACATAAAATGTCTATAAATAGAATTTTGTATAAAATAAATTTCTATGGATTGTAATTGTCCGGATATCAATTTTGTTAATTAGATATCGATATATTTACTGTTTTTATATGTTTTTTGTTAACTAAAACTATATTATGTGTTTGGAAAAAAGCTCGGTAATTTTTTATTTAAATCCCAACATAATTTACTTTCCATTCTTGCTATATTATTAAAATCACATTTAGGGGCGAATGAAAATTTTATTTACCATCAAATGTAATAAATCGTTTTTCATTAAAATTTGTTACAAATTGTTCAACAAGACTCTATACGTATAGTTGTTTTTTTTTTTTGTTTTCTATAAAAGAAAATCGTGTGAATTTTACATAAAGAACATTTTGTACAAAATGGAAGGAAGGAAGATATAGCAGAACTCTTTCATATAGCCTTAGGTGTATATATACATCTGGTGTTCCTGTTAATTATTTATATCCTTTTTGCTTTAAAGCACTTTTGCCCGATGCTACCACCTAGTTTTATATAATGTAGGATGCAAATATTGTGTTGTTGCCAGGCGAAAAAAGGGCCACTTGTTTGGTATAAAAATTGTCGTCGTTTCTTACAACTTTTATTTATTTAATTTCAATTTCAAACACACTGTAACTGTATATTTTTTGCTATACTGGATGTTAAAAACGACTTTTAACAATAAGCATGGATAAATACTCATTTTAACTTCAAAGATCGATAAAGTTACAAAAGAATTTTAATAGGAGTAATATATTATTAAGAATGTGAAATATACTATTTTTGTGCTTTGGTTAAAATTTTTTTGAAAAATTCTTGTAAAATTATATGAACAGTAACTTTTATTTTAAATAAAAGCGTGTGGCAACACTGACGTCTGTCAAAATTTGACGACAATCGGACTACCAACTGGGAAAAAAAAATATTCCCAGGAAAAAGCGTTTACTTTAATTTATTATTAAACGCTTTTGTGTTTCATAATGAGTTCATTATTAAACCAAAGCGCAAATAAAATAATTATATACATATTTATCCACAAAATTTCTTTATGTTAGAATTTTTAATATAATACAGTGCAGAATTGTTTGTTTATTGTTGAAATTGAATTTCAAAACTTTTTTTTTGTTTCTTTAAAAAAGAAAAAGGAAAAACACGTGTGACAGGTGCAATTTTCTCTCCTCTTCTTCTCAGTCTCACATCTTATATAATATTTTATCGTGCTTAAATTGTCTGTCTATCAAATCGTAAATCCTCTGCTTTTGTTTCTTGTTGACAGTTGAAATAATTCTATTAACTACATTATATATGTATATAATACATTATATATTTACAAATATTATATTTTCTAATTAAAATTAGAAATTTTATATGTATATTATATACAAAACATATAACTGAAAATGTGTTGTACAGCTTTTACAACACAACACTTGATTTTTAAAACGTCAATGGTTGTGTGTTTTTCGTTTGATGTTTACGAGCAGAGCAGAGCAAAGCAGACCTCTGCATTTATATAATATAAAACATGGGTTTAAAAATAGTACTTTTGAATTTTAAACAAAAATTCCATCTAATGGCCATGTGCACAAAACAACACAAAACTTGATTGGCATTTTAAAATTTGTTCCGGTTTATACTAACACAAGAAAGGAAATTTTATGTGTTTAAAGAAATGAAAACTGGTTTCAGTTTTCAATTTCAAATTTTTTTTTTTTTTAAATCTCAGGTAGACTAATTGAAATTTTTCGTTGTTGTTGTTGTTGTAAACGGGAAATGTTTGTAATATAAATGTTATACCAATATAATACGAGTATATATTTATTTGTTATTCATCTTATCAAAGATTTGCAGGCATTCCATTTTGAAAAGTTTCCCATTTAAATGGCCCCCCAGAATCACGTTATTCAATATTCCATTTGTACGTCGATCAGCAAGATTTAAGAAGATTACGAAATTAATGTTGTGGCCCTTTTTATATATACAAAAACCACCCCATCATCATCATCATCATCTCTTCTGGATTTCACTCTTCTTATTTGGTCAAAAATGTTTTTTTTTTTTTGTAATTTGTTTTTGCAACACTAAAATTTGTTATAAATTTTCTTGGAAAATAGAAAAAGTTTCTTGATTTTATTTTACGTTTTATGTATTTTAAGTTTGTGTAACTAGTTTCATTTATGATTAATGATTAAAGTTTTTATAATATATTGTTAGGGGGTTATAACATTTTTTCCTTATATTATTAATTGAAAAAAATGTTAATTTTAATATCAATGCGGCCGTTATTTACAAAGCAAATTAGGTGTGTTTCTTTCTTCATAAAATTTGAATACATTTTACTGTATTAGCATTTTTCTTACAAAAGTTTTTTTTTCGGAAAATAAAAAGAAAAGTTGAATAATATAAAAATGGTAAAAATTATTCTATTCGTTTTGAATGAATTTCAACAATTGAACTAAAAAAAAATGGTTAAAAATTAATAAACAACCCTCGTATATTGTTTTTTTTTTATTGTATTTTATATATATGTAATGTATTTTGCTTTTGGCGAAAAATAAATTCCATTTAAAAACGATTTTCTTATATATATGTACAAGTTGTAAATGATGTTTACTTTTAATATTCAATCGGATTTTTTCTTTCAGTGAAAATTCCATGTTTAGTCAGCCATTTTGTCTAATATGTAAATGACATAGTAATAATATCAAAGAAAATTACCCAGTTGTTTGTAATTTTGTTAATTATAAGTTTACTTTAAAAGGAAATTTGATTATTTTTGTTGTCGTGTTAATAAAATTAAATTGAATCACTTTAAATTTAATTAATATATACGAAATGGAAAAATAACTAAGAAAATGAATTATTGATACGATTTTTCACAAGTTTTTGTGTAAATGTATATAAAAAAAAACCGAAAAGGAAAAAACATTTTCTCTTACAATTCAGGTGAAAATGCAAAATGGTTTTCTCTAAATGTTTTCCAACAACTTTGACAAAACCAAAACTTTTCCCTATATACTTTTCTTGTATAATATTTTGCAAACACACACACACACTTTTCTACAATATACATACATATATATATAAAATAGAAAGAAGAAAATTTCCTGAAAATATCATTTACATTAAAAACAATCTTAAAACATTTCACAGTAGCGGAAAACTATAAAAGTGTTTACACACAAAAAGGAAAAAGAAAACTTTTTCCACAATAGACTTAATATTAAAATAGGGAATTTGATTTAAAAAATTTGTGTGTGTGTGTGCCTTGAAAATGTGGGGGTAGGTTGAAAATTGTTATTAAGGGGTAGTATTTTTGTATCAAAGAGAAATGGTAATGTTGATGAAATTGCGTTTGATTTCAAGCGTAATACACTCACGATTAAAGTGAGTGTTATTTAATCGCACATTTTCAATTTTTTATTAATACGGAAAAAAGACAAAAAAAAAATGAGAGAAGCTTTTAATATATGTATATAGTAGGAAAATTGGTGAATAAGCCACAATTTATTGATTTTCCCATTATATTATATTCCATCAATAATTTATACAACTCTATTTATTATATTATGGATTTGAAAATTTATAAAAACAAATTTTCTTATAGAAGAGATAATAAAGAGAGCTTTTGACAAGAGATATACATAATAGAAATTTAATGAGCTCATTAAAATTTGAAATGCTTTTTTTTAAGAGAAAAATACCTGTATGTTTTCATCATTTGTTAAAAAAAAAACAATTAAAATTTTTATTGAATTTAATAAAAGAGCTGAGGGGGAGAAAATATGTTTAAGAAAAAAAACTTTTCACATACATACATATATTCGTGACAAAAAGCTCTCAATATAAAGTATAATATTACATATAACAAAAATGTAAATGAAGAGATGAAGAAGAATAAAAAAAAGGAAAGAAATTGGACCGATTTATTATTACATGTAGAAGAATTTAAGTGGCTTGCAATGGAAAATATATTTTTCTTGTGTGAAAATATATAGTTGAATGGATTTGAAAATTGTTAGATAAAGATAGAAAAGTGTTTCCATGTGGAAACTAGTCCCTCCTTACACCTTTTTACTACTCTTCTGCTTAGTTGTCTTCAATGACAATTATCCCTTTTTAAATCTGTGCACGGTTGCCTTGATTCGTTTTGCTTCATTCCCATCCGATTTCATTCCTCTGGATCTTCTTCTTTTACGCCACTTTAACCTCCACATGTTGTTTAACAATTATTCACAATTTTTTTTTTGTACACGCAAGTTGTTGTATAAATATAATTTATATTAACATCAATATTTGTTCAACTATACTAAATAAATATTTGTGTCAAAAAAAATAAAATGCGAACAACATTTATATACTTAAATGTTTGTTGTTAAATATGGATTTGTACTAAATTGGTGCAATTAAAACAATCTGTGTGTGTATATTATAGCGGCTGCTTCTTTAATTAACAAACAATATACATATTTTTATGATATAATTATAAACTTTTTCTGTTTTAATAATTGTAATTTTTTTTCTATTTTCCAGAGAGGTAGTGACGAATTATTGTCACAATCAAACGTATCAGTGATGGCACCATCGGCACCACATGCCGACAATAATAATCAAGAAAATGCCAAAAAGGTAAACAACGCAATTTTATTTCATTACATTTTAATTAGAAATTTCAATTATTATCGTGTGGTGGTTAGGAAAACGTGATAATTAAATGAACAATTTAAAGTACAAACTAACTTTTGGTTTAAATGTATGTTATGCAATGTTGTTGTTGTTGTTGTGTTAGTAAATAATTAGCAACGTACACTTTTATGTACAATTTTGATATAATTTTTGAGGAAAATTGTGTGTTTGTATATGTGGGGAAAAACACAACACTTTAAACATACACGTTTAACATTGTTTTTCTTTAACAAAGATAAAATCTTTAATATAATAGACAATAGATGAACGCAGCGTCCTTCTTAAAAAGTTTTCCTTCATCATAAAAGGTGAAAAGAGCAACAAAAACTTATAAGGGATGAGAATGAAGAATATATATAGACATTATATTACATTCCGTTTTTTTTTATGGAGCAATAATTAATATCAAGACAAACTACAACAACATTATTTATAGCAGTTTAGTAGAAAAGTCCCATTGGAAGTTTTTTTATTTTCTAAAAACATAAAATTGTGATAAATTATACTTGGAAAGAATGAGAGAGAGAGTATGGTTAATATTCATTAATTTGATTATTTAATTGGATGGATTTAGTTGTTAAATTAGAAATAATGGTATGGTTTTTTTTCTTTTGTTTCCTATTTTAGGTGAAATTAGAACAGAATGTTGGTAAACCATCTCGTGTCATCCACATCCGAAACATTCCAAGCGACGTGACCGAAGCTGAAATCATCCACTTAGGCATGCCGTTTGGTCGTGTCACGAATGTATTAGTATTAAAAGGAAAAAATCAAGCATTTCTTGAAATGGGCGATGAAGCATCAGCAACAACGATGGTCAATTATTTTTCGAATTGTATGGCACAGTTAAGGGGTAGAGCCGTTTATGTACAGTATTCTAATCATAAGGAACTAAAAACCGATCAAACACATTCGAATGCTGTAAGTATTATTATAAATTTTTAATAAATAAATTTCCTGATTTAGATGTGTTTAAATTTTATTGTAATTTTAATATTTTATGAAATTTTTATATGTGATTAAAGCTTGCCAACGTTTTTTTGAAATTACACTCTTGAATAATACAGTAAAAGAACAAGAGAAACGAGTATAAAATATAGTAAAACGACCACACCATCTAATTTCAGTTTCATCTCGTGCTTTCCAACACAAAGAAATGAAAAATAAAAAAAAAAGAAAAACACATTTTATTTATTTGTCTTTCTTTTCCTCTTCATTCATTATATTTTAATGTTTAATCGCACTACCCATCAACTTAAACAATAACAATAACAATATACAAAATAATCATCGTTTAAAAATAAGGAAAAATCCATTAATAAATTATTTTCTTCACACCACATCATTCGTTTGTAAAATACCTTTTATTGGGAAGTGAATTATATTGCAAAGAAAGTAGAAAACATTCTTTTCTTTCTTTTTTTTTCGTCGTTTTCTTGTCATTTCGATGTAAAAAAGAAAAAAAAACCACCACCCAACAGCAGCCCCTTGTCTCTCATTATAGATTGCTGCAGTCTTCTTGCCTATTGTGTGTGATTGTGGTGTGAACATGGTTTTTTTTTGTCCTTTTTTTTTCATCCCCCAATTCTACACACTGTCAGATGCATTTGTTCCTCCACCCCCGTGCGGAGCGGAAGTCATTTAAAGGAAACGTTTACATTTACTGAAAAAATTTTTTCTTCATTGTACGTACTACGTACGACGGTTTTTTTTTGTTTAATTTTATTAGAATATCATTTACACAAAACTAAAAAGACTACAAAATCTAACAGTGTCCAAAAAACGTAAAAATGTCATAAAATTTTTGTTTAATTTAGAAGTCATCACACATTTTTATGGTTAAGCAATTAAAAACTGGCAACATAAAGTTTGTACGTTTCGATTTCTTCGTTCGGCAAAAATTAATTAAAAACTTTTACCTTTTTAGTGAAAACTAACAAATATTGTGTAACAATTTTAGTTACATTGTTGTTTTTCATGTTTTACGGTTATTGTTAGTTGTAACATCATACTATCAGAGTATATTTATTTTTTTAACACATATTGAAATCTAACACCATACTTTATAGTGGTAAATCGTAAAAAAGTTTATTGTTTTTGGGAGATTTTAAAGCAAATCAATTTTCCTAGTTTAGAATGTAACATTATCAATTTGTCAAATAATTCATTAACACGCGCATACTGGGCTAGATGGAGTGAAATTTTCAAGAAAATTAATGATGTGACTCTATTTTTTTCTAAATATTTGTATAATAGTTTTAAATGGAATTAATCTTCAAAAGTAAAGTCGTCGTCTCTAATTTTATAATACACACAATTTCAAACCTATTTTCCGAGTACTCGTATTTAATTAATGCGATTTCATCCCCATGTTTCTCAAATAAACACACCAAACACAAATTGTATTTCATCATCATTTGAATTTTATCTAGAAATCTTGCGTATTATTTTTCATTTGCGTTCTTTCTTCGAAAAAAAAGAGAAAATAAATTAATCACATGTATTGAAAAATCTGTTAATTTTTAATTAATTTAAAATCGCATGCATTGTTAACATAATTTAACACAAATCTCATTTCTTAATTAGTGATAAACTCATCAAAAGCATGAACTTAACGCTCTGTTAATCTACTAACTAGAAAAAGCGGAATGGCGAAAGAGAAAGAGAGAAATTCTCTCATCCCCAAAAACTGGAACACAACAATAGAATTAAGAATTTTTCTATAGAAAAACAGTTAAATGTATGGGTTCTGTTTTTAATTATATTGTGGAAATTGGTATAATTGTGCATTTAAACCTCAAAAACCCGGTTTTCTAAATGGATTTTAATGGCTAGTTGTGGCCAATTGAATATATAATTGAGTTTGCATTTAGCCCTTAGTATAAAATATATTTTGTAAAAAATCAAACTATATTATAGCAGTTTGATGTAAAACCACAAATGCCCAAAACAATGTTATTTTGCGGTGTTTAATTTTTTTTTAATATTCTATTACAGAACGCTTCAGCTCAGGCAGCTTTACAAGCAGCTCAAGCCCTATCTGTAACACAACAACAACAAAATTCTGTTACACCAGCTAATAGTACAACGCCAACAACAACGCCAGTAACAAATGGCCAAGATATACAAGGTGGTCCTAATACTGTTTTACGTGTTATTATCGAACACATGATATATCCAATCAGTTTAGATATATTGCATTTGGTAATACAAATTCATTAACAAATATTATTTATCTAATTTTGTTTTTGTTATATTTTTGTAGATATTTCAACGATTTGGTAAAGTTTTAAAAATTGTAACATTCACGAAAAACCGTAAGTAAACACAAATGTGTTTGTTTTCAATTATATACAATTTTTTTTTGTTGTTGTTTCGGTTTGTAGATTCTTTTCAAGCATTGATCCAATATCCGGACACCCAATCAGCCCAAGCGGCCAAACAGGCACTAGATGGTCAAAATATATACAATAGTTGTTGTACATTACGTATAGATTATTCGAAAATGTCCTCATTGAATGTTAAATACAACAATGACAAATCTAGAGACTATACAAATCCAAATTTACCAACTGGTGATACAAATGATCAATTAGCACTTGGGGGCGGTTTAACCGGCTTGGGGGCCGATATTGTTTTATTGGCAACACAGCCCAGATTGGCACGCGAACGTTTAGCAGGTAAAAAAGAAAATCAGAGGAAACAAAAAATTAGGCAACCAACATTACATCAAATTTACAAATCATTGATTTATTTGTTGTGTAGATTCAATTCTGGCTGGTGCACCGGGTGTATTAAGTAGCCCTTTTATGCATGGTTTGGCATCCCCATTGGCGGCACCGTACAGTGGTGGTGTAGCTGGTGGTTTGCCAGGTCTTGGTGGATTCGCATTAGGACAAACAGCACCGGGTCTAAGAGGATTAGCAACGCCCGGTTTAGCATTAGCAACCGTTTTACTTGTTAGTAATCTCAATGAAGAGGTCAGTATTATTATATAAATTGAAATTAAATCATAAATTTTTTTGAAAATATAATTAATTTTTGAATTTATTTGTCTTTGTACAGTTCACTAATATATTTATATAACTCCATTATTGTCATTTTAGGTGTAGTCTCTAATCCCATTTATTTTATTTTAATTTTTTAACTAATCATAGATTTTATTTTATTGATAGAAGAATAAAATCTGTGTATTGTATATCTGTGTTTATTGTTTTGCTAAAAAACTAATAATAATAAAAAAAGAAGCGCTCCAGTGAACTGTATTTTAATGGTTTATTAAATTAATTAGTATTCATAAAAATTTTATAATATAATATAAAAGCTTTTTATTTCGCTTCGAATATATGTACGTAATAATAATCATGTTTTTACTTTAATATAATTAAAGTTTGTACAGTAATTTATTATTATTTTTGTTTTGCTATTTGTAGTTCTTCAACTTCTTCTTTAATAACATATTTAAAAAAAAACATAAAAGATTTTTAGAAGAGAAACAAATTGTTTATTATTAGTATTTTTAATTGATTTGTTTTGTTTTGTTGTAATATTTATATTATTGAATAATATCGAATTTCTAATGCTGTTTTTTTCTGTTTTTTTTACATTTGCTGCCCCTCCGGTGGCATATACATACATATATATAAATGCTACTTCTTTGTGCCACGTTCCATCCTACTGTCGATCTATTTCTTCTATATTTTGTAGATGGTCACGCCTGATGCTCTCTTTACACTATTTGGTATGTTTTCACACTTTTATTATATCAGTCCATTTTTTTTTTTTGAAATTTATTTAAATGTTTGTGTATAAAACTCTGTTCTTTTAACAAATATTTAATAATATTTTTCCTAGTTAAGATAACAGAGTTTTTTTTGTTCAATTAAAATTAATAATAATAATAATATCAAATTTTGTAGTTTAAATAATCATTTTTAATTTATTTTATTGTTTTCGTCATATTGTTAATAATATTTAGGCTTGCTGCTCAAAAAAAAATTATAATTAAAATATTAAATATTAAAAATTAATTTTTATTTCTATTGTTTATTTTTCTGTATGCGATTTATTTATATAATATTTGTAATTAATTTTCAAAGTAGAATCGTGTGTTTTTCTGTTTGCATGTCATTTTTAATTTATATAAAAAAAAATAGAGTAAAAACTACAGTAATTTTAACAAAACAATATTTTTTTTTAAAGTTACTGTAATACAGTTAGATTTTAATGATTTTTAACGATTTGTTTCGCATATTTTAGGGGTGTATGGTGATGTGCAACGGGTGAAAATCTTATATAATAAAAAAGATTCTGCATTAGTACAATTGGCTGAACCGCATCAAGCTCATTTAGGTAAAAATTGTATCATTTTTCATAAATATACGTTTATTAATGTTGTTTTTATGATTTTAGCTATAACGCACATGGATAAATTGAAAGTATTTGGTAAAAATATACGTGTAATGCTCAGTAAACATCAATCAGTTCAAATGCCAAAAGAGGGCCAACCGGATGCTGGTTTAACCAAAGACTATAGTCAAAGTCCATTGCATAGATTTAAGAAACCCGGTTCGAAAAACTACCAAAACATTTATCCACCATCGTCCACATTACATTTAAGTAATATACCTGCCACAGTTAATGAAGATGATATTAAAGAAGCCTTTACAAAGAATGGATTCACTGTGAAGGCGTTTAAATTTTTCCCGTAAGGAAAAACAATCTCAAAATTGTTGTTTTCGGCGTTAATTTTTTGTTTTGTTTATAGAAAAGACAAGAAAATGGCACTAATCCAACTACCTAGCATGGAAGAAGCAGTGATAGCATTAATAAAAATGCACAATTTTCAACTATCCGAATCGAATCATTTAAGAGTCTCATTTTCAAAATCGAGTATATAAATTTGTATAAAAAAAAAAGAAAATAATAACAAGAACTTTGTGAATTTGAGAGAATTGAAGCACACAGTATTCATTCCATTTTTTTATTGTCACAATAAGACAAGTTTTTAATTAAAAAATATAAAAACGGTAGCTAATATTTTCATATTATACAATATAAGAGAAATAAAATACAGCGCTTATTTATATTAATTAATAAGTAAATTTTTATAGACTGTTATTTTGGCAGATATATATAGTTTTATAAAAAAGAAAACAAATCAGTATGTTTTTCTAGTATTTTATAGTATTTTTTTTTTGTTCTCGTCTACTTTTTAAGATAATTATTTTATACACAGTTTGTAATTCTCTTTGGAATTTATTCAAGAGAATACATTTACTCTTAGATATTTTTTTTTGTATCTAATTATAATTATTTGTTTCGGTATACAGTATTTTTGGATGGCTTTAATTTTAAGTAGTTTTTATTGTTTTGCGCTTCATATCGGCCTCAAAATAAATATATAAAAAAAAATATATTGACAAAAACATAATTATAGAATATTGTTGCTAGATATTAGCATATATTTATGAAAAAACCTATTATAGTATTAAAATTGCTAGTATTGTTAGTTAAATGCGAAAAACAAAAAGCGTATTGGTAGATTTGTAGAATTTTAGGGTAAAAAACAGGGTGTAGCTGTACCCTAGAGATATGAATGTGTTTCTCATTATTAATAATAAAAGAAATCATGGAATTTTTGTTCACGAGAAAACATAATTCATTATTTCTTGATGCAGGCAATCGTGTGTAAATATTTTGATTCATTTTTTCATTTTTCACATATGCTTGCCTGAATCTTATATAAAAATATATATGTATAACTTATTCTCTTATCCTTATATATATACTATACACTTTTGACAATCATAAATTCATACTTTTTAAACTACGATGGCGAAATGGGATTTTGGAAACAAAAAAAAAAAAAATAAGAAAGCGTGATTAGAAAGACAAAAATTCACTTTCATTTTGAATAAGAAAAAATAATGAATCAAAATTTTCTATTTTGAAAGAAATATATACCCATATAGAGGATGGACATATCGCGCAAGAATAGATATATTTGCCAAATTTGAAGTCAATATCTTATACAATATTATAATTGTGTGAAATTTATATGTAATGTCTTAAAATAATATATTTTTTTATCTTCTGTCTTTTTTAAGTACGCGCACAATGTGTCTTTCATGTTGTAAAACTATTTAAAATACAAAAAAAGAAACAAAATGTTAAAAAAAGCTTCTCAGGTTTATTTTCCACTTTTTTTTTATTTTTTATTTTTATTTTGTAATCATGCGAAACATAATGCATTTCTTTTTATTCATTAATTTAATGTTGATTCATTAAAAACTTTTGATTTATTTTATGTGTTTTGTTGTATTTTTTATTTTAAATTATTCCAAACAAATAAAAATAATAAGATAAATAGAGATTTCTGCAAATAATTTATTTCTCTTCTTATAATGGTATAAATCCTCTTTGTGATTAATTTATGACAATCATTTTTTATTAATAAATTTACCATACAATTTGATTTTTGTAACCAATATTAAAATCATTTTGAATTTCTATCGAAAAACAAACATCTGGTTTCAATAAAGAGGATGCCAACACCACCCCCATCACGCGACGTACAAAACAAGATTTAAAAAATTGTAATATTGTGAGGCTGTGTGAAAAATATTATTTGCAGACAAATCTCATATATATATATTGCTAATATTTTGTGATTTAATATTTATATATATATAAATATTTGAATTGAGCGTGAACTGGCACACACGCGATAATAACAAAAAAACCAAAAACGCTATGGGCCTTTTATGTGCCCGACCGTGGGATCAACTTAATAAAAAAACAAATCATGAATATAGAAAAGAATCATATTATATAAAAAAAGCAAGGATTACTACAATTATATAATCTATCTTAACCACACACACACATTGTACTCTTAAAACTATTTATTATATTAAATTTAGATTATCTTTTAGGAACTAGTTGTAGATTTAATTAGGCTTTAACTATGGGCACAATTTGAATTTATAAATAAAAAGAGAACAATATTATATATCAGATTGCACAAGATTGAATATTTTATTATGTTACTTGAGGCCGTTTTGAGCTTAAATTATTAAAAATGGCTTCCAGATAACAAACAAAATTCTCGCAATAGTTTTTCTGGCTTGTATTTTCAAAATAAACCAAAAAAAAAATAATGGTGCCAAGAACAGTATTAAAAAATAATAAATTTTGAATAGTTATTTAATGAACGGCCAGTTCAGTTGGTATTTCTGTAATAATACATAGTAATGGTATGAAAATTATATTTTATTTAAATTATAAAACAAAATTATATCATGTACTCGAATACATATTATATCTATATCAAACATATATATATAATAAATCTGAAAGTTTTAGAGTTATTCTTTGTCATTTTACAATAAAAAATATTAATCATAAATCAGTTTTTCATTTATACCGAAATCAAAATAAAAAGGTGTATGCTTTTGTACCAAAAATTCAAATTTTGAATATTTAAATGCATTACCAGTGGCGGATTAGCTACGTAGCAAAAGTAGCAAATGCTACGGGCCCCGCGCACCAATGCTTTGTCACCGTAAAAAAAATTAATTCAGATAGAATAGAAGCCTGCTAAAAACTTTTTTTCACAGGGCCTCTCACAACATTTGCTACAGGCCCCGCGCTGGCTTAATCCAGCACTGTGCATTACCACAACAAAAAATCCAAATATTTCGTACTTAAATTATAGATTCCGATATTATCGACATCGGTTTTAATCTGTCATAAAATAATCAATAAAAACGGTTCTGATCAGATATTAATAATTAGAAGAAAAAACATTGCATCTAGTGTTGTATATTCGATAGTATGTAAGCCAAAGAAAATATTACAAGTGTTAAATTCCATCGAATTCAACTAATAAAAATCTGGGAACTGTCAAATGATAAGAATTCCATTTTCGTATCCTTGGTGACTGCCTTAGCAACCGATACAACAACATAGCAACATTAGACGAATGTGAGTTTGTAGAATTTTTTTACATATTTTTACATATACAACACACAATTTATAACACCGGTTTTAAATAATATATTAAAAAGCACAAAATTCCACATCAATACAATATCCTATTGTTTTTACACGATTTTTTCCTGTCCACCAAACCTGCAAATGGCTCCCCATACAAAGCCACCTT